>JAWZTD010000048.1:3622672-3636211 GCA_035221335.1 Echites panduratus
GAAGTCAGCAATTATTACAACTAATATTAACAGACAAAAACAACGTCCAAATTAAATATACTAACGAATTTATTTATAATAAAATCTACCCAACCCAACTACTTGCTTCTTCATTACATCTCCGCCATTTCTCTTTACCTCCTGCTTTCTCTCTCCTCCCTTTTCTCTCTGCGTAATTTGCTCAAACCCTATTCTCTCTCTCCTTCTGCAAAATAGGCTCCATTTCTCCAAGCTGAGTTCTACACTTGATCAAACTGCTAAGAGGTTTCCTGAGCTTCCCAAGAAAATGTCTTGAGCATTTCTTCTTCCACCAACAGATTACTGCTCAACTCTTAAGGTAAGCTTGCATTGCTTCCTACTCCACTATCTCTGTTCTAGCTTCTTTGTTTTTAAATCTTTTTTTTTTTTTTTTTAATCCTGGTTGAGACTCTTGCTCCCTTACTGGATCCTGAACCTTCCCTTGTTTTCTAATATTGACTGCATCCATGTAGCTGCTTCTTTTTTCTTCTAGAATATAATTGTTAGTAGTTGATTCTTATGCCTAATTTACACACAAGAGTCTTGGATCTTGTGATGATTTTTTTTTAAAAAAAAATTTTACATCAAGTTCATTTTCTAGATCAGAAATCTTGTGCCATGTATGATGCATAACTTTTGGATCGAGCTCTCTCACCATATGAACTTAAAATTGATGGCTTTGGTAATATGTATTTGTCTTGATTCAGGTATTTCGGTTGAAGATTCTGTTTTTATATGACAGCTATGAGAAAGCCTGGTTATCCTCGACTGTTTTTGATATGCGGTTTTCTATTGCTTGTATTTGTGGTCCATCTAGTGGTGGCAGATAATTTTGTACCAACTGATAAGATTCTATTGAACTGTGGAAGTCCTTCTGATTCGACTGATAATGATGATCGGCAATGGACCACTGATATTGGCTCCAAGTTTCTCATGGCTACTGTCAAGTCTTCAACCTCCTCTGCTTCTGCCCAGAAACCGTCCGTCCCCCAGGTTCCTTACATGACAGCTCGAGTTTTCCAGTCTGAATTTACATACAGTTTTCCTGTAGCCCCTGGTAGAAAGTTCATCCGGCTTCACTTCTATCCTGCATCTTATAATGGGCTTGATGCCTCCAAGGCCATCTTCTCCGTGACTTCTGGGCCTTACACCCTCATGAAGAACTTCAGTGCTGCTCTGACAACAACCGTGCTAAACCTTGATTACATGATGAAGGAGTTTTCTGTCAACGTGGATTCGAAAACCTTGGATTTGACCTTCACACCGGTTTCGAATCCTGGCAGTTCCTTTGCATTTGTGAATGGCATCGAGGTTGTCTCTCATCCAGATATTTACAATGCTGAAGATGGAACCACATTGGTTATTGGCCAGGGTGTACCACTTACAATTGACAATAAAACTTCACTGGAGAATGTTTATCGGCTTAATGTGGGTGGAAATGACATTTCGCCCTCTGGTGATACTGGTCTCTACAGGTCCTGGAACTCCGATTCGAATTACATATTTGGTGCAGCTTTAGGGGTTGCAGAGGTAGGGGATCCTGACGTCAATATCACTTATCCTAATGGAACTCCAAGTTATATTGCTCCTCTTGATGTCTACAGAACTCTTAGGGCAATGGGTCCAAGTGCAGCTGTTAATGTGCAGTTCAATCTGACCTGGCTCCTCTCTGTTGACTCAGGATTCTATTATCTGGTCAGGCTTCATTTCTGTGAGGTCTTTGACAATATTACAATGATTAATCAGAGGGTGTTTCAAATCTATCTTAACAATCAGACTGCAGAGAAAGATGCAGATGTCATTGCATGGGGGGGACAAAAGAATGGAGTAGCCGTGCACAAAGATTATATAGTTATGGTCCCTGCTGGTCCACCACAACAAGATATCTGGCTTGCCCTCCATCCTTATGTTGCCTCAAAGTCTGCTTGGTATGATGCAATCTTGAATGGCCTTGAGATCTTCAAATTAAATAATACTGATGGAAATCTAGGAGGGCTTACTCCAATTCCAGTGCCAGTACCGCCTGCCCCTGATTCAGCTGCTTCCTCTAGCCATAGTAAATCAAGGAACCATAAAGCAATTATTGGCGGTGGTGTTGGAGGTGGAATTGCTGCAGTCCTCCTTATCGGATTGCTTGTTTGTGCTGTTTCTTGTCGTCGTGCACACAAAAAGGACTCTAGTGCAAGTGATGGCTGGCTTCCTCTTTCTTTATATGGAAATTCGCATTCCTCTGGATCTGCAAAGACAAATACTACAGGAAGCTATGCATCATCCCTTCCATCAAACCTTTGTCGACATTTTTCATTTGTTGAGATCAAGGCTGCTACCAATAACTTTGATGAGGCTCTCGTTCTTGGGGTTGGAGGTTTTGGCAAAGTTTACCGGGGTGAGATTGATGGGGGTACAAAAGTTGCCATTAAGCGTGGGAACCCACTCTCTGAGCAAGGTGTACATGAATTCCAAACTGAAATTGAAATGCTCTCAAAGCTTCGCCACCGTCACCTTGTTTCACTGATTGGTTATTGTGAGGAGAACTGTGAAATGATCCTTGTATATGATTATATGGCTCATGGAACTTTACGAGAGCATTTATACAAGACCCAGAAGCCTCCTTTGCCATGGAAGCAGAGACTGGAGATCTGTATTGGTGCTGCTCGTGGTTTGCATTATCTTCACACTGGTGCCAAGCACACTATTATCCACCGGGATGTTAAGACAACTAATATCCTCTTGGATGAGAAGTGGGTTGCCAAGGTTTCTGATTTTGGGTTGTCAAAAACTGGTCCTTCATTGGATCACACCCATGTCAGCACTGTTGTCAAGGGAAGTTTTGGATATCTTGATCCAGAGTACTTTAGGCGACAACAATTGACAGACAAATCTGATGTCTACTCATTTGGAGTTGTTCTTTTTGAGATTCTGTGTGCTCGCCCTGCATTAAACCCAACACTTCCCAAGGAAGAAGTGAGCTTAGCAGAGTGGGCCTTCCATTGCTTTAAAAAGGGTATCCTTGATCAAATTATGGATCCATATCTGAAGGGGAAGATTGCACCTGAATGCTTTAAAAAATTTGCAGAGACTGCAGTTAAATGCGTGGCTGATGTGGGAATAGATAGGCCCTCCATGGGAGATGTGCTATGGAACCTTGAATTTGCATTGCAACTCCAGGAGAGTGCAGAGGAGAGTGGCAAGGGTCTTGGTGGTGGCATGGACCTTGAGGAAGGAACTTTCGACGTGACATGTAAAGGGAAGAAAGATCACAATGCATCCCCAGGTTTTGATGATAATAGTGCAATGGATTCCAGGAGCAGTGGGATATCCATGAGCATTGGCGGTCGAAGCTTGGCTAGTGAAGACTCTGATGGGTTGACGCCAAGTGCTGTATTCTCACAGATAATGAACCCTAAAGGACGTTGAGAATTTTACTAGCTCAGAAAACTGGGAAGGCAATGTACTAGGCACCTTAGCCTATTAACCATGAAAAGTATCTTTTTTTTTTCTCCCTTATTGGTCTTGTATCTTAATTCTTTTCTCACTATATCATTTTTTATGTTGCAGTCAAATCTTTTTGTAAGTTGTATATTTGTACGATTACTCAAAGGGAGTGTGGAAACAATTGTTCTCTCTCTGTGTGGAGTCCTTGCATCCTTTTTTGTGTTGAAATATTTCACAAATTAAGTCCTAAAACTACTAATTGTACGAGTACAGGCATGCATGATATTTAAAGAATTTGCAGAAAGGGATTCCCGTTTGCTTCTCTTATCACACCATAAATCTGTTTGGTGGCTTATTGTTGACCTGGTTTTATTTTTAATCAGAGGAAACGCGGCGATAACAACTGAGGTTCTTGTCAATTTGCTGGTATATTAGAATGCAGGTTTGGGGTATTTGATTTTTTCCTTACCCACTACATATTATTCTCCATTTTCTTTTATTATCATATGATGAGATGATTGATTGAATGGGACGGCAGGTTGGCACCAACACCAAGTCTGGGAATGTGAAAACGACTTTGTTTGTGCACGTTCATATGTAGTGTTGTTTGGTAGACGAAACATCTGGCAGCGGGCAACCTCAGCCATACTTTAATTTAATTCAATAGCTAGCTAGCCTAGTACCCCTTCCGGAGGCAAACATCCCATTGCCTGGCTCTTTCTTGCACAAGAATTTCTACCCTTTTTTTTTTTCGAAAGGAGAATGAAAGCGTGGAGCTCCCACTTTGTAATTTTATTTATCTCCCGAGGACCGTTGGCTCTAGAAATGGAAATGACCCAACCAAGCAGCAGCAGTTTGTGCTTTGAAAGTTTCGGAATCAACAAAAGATTGTCCTTTCCAACAGTAGTTTTGCTAGATTTATGAGTTATGACCATGTCAGGGGAAGACCAAATACATTGTGCCTATTTTCTTGTCATCTCCAAATCAACATCTCCTATGACTTTTAAGGGTACCCTCTTTGCAACAACAATTCCACAAAAAGTAAATACTCTGTTGATGCAAGTGACAATTCTGACAAATTTCAGAAGGCAAAAATTTAAAATTTTCACATGAAATCAAATAAAATTACGTATTATCAAGTTGTTACACCATAATCATTTCGTCGTCTGCAACAAGAACCAGAATTAGTCAAAATTTACAATTGAACTCCTATTGACAAAGGCTCACGAGTGAACACTGTTCCTCTCAATGACCAGGCACCTACCTGCCCACAAGTTATTTCTGTGGGAGGATTTCTGCATCATGAATGGCGATAATCTTTTTCTGTAGCTCTGGTTTGTTGGCACCCACGAGTTTGTCCATCTGCTGCCCATCTTTCAAGAAGAAGAAGGTCGGAGTTGCTTTTATATCCCAGGATGAACTAAATTCCTGAATTCAAAAATTCAACAAGTTAAATAGACTATCTGAACAAAGATACATAAGAAGAAAACCTCAACCATTCACTAAACTAGGGAATAGGAAAACCACAGAGAACTCCTTGCAATGGTTCTAAATTCTTTTTTTTGTTTTTTTTAAACATTAATTTTTCCCCTTCTAGAAATATCTTTTCTCAGGGAATAGCATGGGCAATCAACAATATGTAAGCTAAAATTAATGCGCATATCTATGAAATACTATTTTCTTTTTGCATTTCATTTGACTTCCCATATAGTTGCATTGCTTACAGTTAGTTCATCGACGTCTACTGTTAGAAACATCAGTGAAGGATATTTCTCAGATAGCTCGCAGTAGAGTGGTGCAATCATTCTACAAGGCCCACACCATGATGCACTAAAATTTGCAATCACCTGCCAAATATTTTCACTTGGATTAGAAAATGATACCAAGCACAGAAACCTGCAAATACACATATCAGACTAAATCTAAGGTCCATTTAATCCATGTCAATGATGATTCCATTCAAGAAAATCAACACACACACATACATATATATGTATGCACACCAATGGATGCAATTTTCTGGCAGAAAATTATGATTTTGATTCTTTGAATATTAGGAACTGAAAATAACTAGTCCAACTTAATATGTGTACTTTGCAATGCAACATACTTTAAATTTTGACCATGCACATACCTTGTGTACATGTCATTTGTTTTTTTTTCACCAGCTGACACACTAAGCCTTTAGACAAGAAGCTGGAAAAGTTAACCCAGAGGACACTCTTTGCCTTGATGCCAAACATGTTGACAAATATCAAATGCACACCATTCATATAATCTTAATGTACAGCAAAAGGGACTTCAAGTAGATGAAAGCCAAGATATCCACATCTTCTGAATGTCAGGAGGTATTTATGTAAAATTGCTCAAGTCATGCTGTTTTTGACGCTCTTAGTGTTCATGAACATTCAATTAGCTTGGGAAGAAAATGAATGCATAAAAGACCAATTACTTCTCACACATGGAAATCACATGATTCTCACATAAGATTTAGCAGAATATTGGCACTGAACAAATCATTGCATATGTAACTAAAAGATCATCCAAAGTCTTCTTCTCGACGTCCTAGACCTAAGTGACTTAATGTCTCCTTCACTCCTAGTTCTATCAGGGAACAATTTCACTTCAAGCTTAAAAAACTTGTGTAGGGAGAGCTAAACACAAGAATACACATATGCACAAGGACCATTTTAGTTACTAGAAATTAAACCTATTGACTCAAATTTGGACGCTTGCTGCAAATTCTGATGGACTAGCCTAGATCATCTCCATTCAGTCAGAAAATAATTTGCTTCTAAAGTTCCATACAGATGCATTATCAATGAAGTATGTTTTATTGTATTTATTTCAAATATGATAAGAAAATCAATTAGACAGACAGCTGGGATAAACAGGTGATGTCCCATAGAATCACATTTAAACTGATTTTAGAAAGTGAGTATTGATAGAATCACTAGTAAAATAGTAGGAAATTCATTTGAAGCATTTCACAATCTGCAACTCAATATAGGCCACTTACATTTACTTCATGACATTTACAAAGGAGCTATAGATGCATCCAACAATAGAAGCAGAGTAGCTGTAGTACTTACAAGCTTTCCATCCCTTTTAGCTTCCCCTAGTTTTTGGTCCCAACTCTCTTTAGTAGTAATAAGTTGCACATTTCCACCAGTAAACTCGACATTATGGTCAGAAGCATCACCATCACTATTTGACTGGAAATGAGGCCAGATTATATATAAGGAACTAATTATTTGAATAACACAGAAGGATGCAAGTAAAATAACTGCAATATCAAAAACATGATCAGATGACTCTACCCTGAGCTCCGTTCTAGTTGTTTTAAGAAAGAGAGGATTGAAACTTTGAAACAGAAAACTATGAGATTATCAAGGATTTGGTACTTGGGTTGAGAGTTTATGGCACACTAGTTTTTACCATCGTCACAAACATAAAGACTCATAGCCATACTGGTCTAGTTCCTAATTAAAGCATGATATCCCGTTTCGAATTCTTATAGTTCATTTCATGATATCAATCAGATGATAAGAGCTACAAGTAGGAGATTTGATAAGTAGAGGATTGAGGGTGGCTTAGGATAAGAAAGGAACTCAACGACATACCTTAGCCAAGCAAAGTCCCATCGAAAGCCCTAGTATTGAGGAGCTGAAGCACACAAATTATCACCGTAATCTAACGGAATTCGAAATGATCAAGAATATAAAAAGAAAAATCTGGTACAGTAACAACCAAGGGCAAGGGCAGGATTTAAAAAGAACGAAGCTTTCTGATAAAGAGAACAGATAGAAGCAAAAACCTAAATCGGGTAGGCTTGAAGACGAGTAATTACCTTGAATTGGTAAAGAAAGGCGGTGCTTTTTGGGTGACGAGTTGAATCCCAAATTGGAAAAGCAAGCAATCCGCCAAGAGATTAGGTAGAGCTCTTAGCAGACAGCAGCTGAAATTTAAGGTTGAGAAGATGAAATCGGAAATTGCATTAGTTTCCAAAAAATTGGATTTACAATAAGCGGGCACAGAAAGTAGAGAAAGAAAGACGATAATTAGAAGAATCACAAAAGACAAGACAACACTGGGAGGGATCTGCAGCTGGACTTTTGTTTCCTTGACCACACAGTAAGAATAAATACGAGGAGGCAAAAAATTGCGCTGCGCTGCGTTGCGTTTTGTTTTATTTTGTCTAATAAATAAAAATAAAATAGCTATATAATAACTAATAAGTGATTAATTTATCTATTTAAGTTCAGGAATTGAATATATATGTATATATACATATAATAACAATAACATTAAAGTAATTGGAAAATAATTTCTCTTGAACTAAACAAGAAAGTGACTAAAACATGTTCTAAATGATGAATTGCTGATCCCCGCACTCAACTTATTATGGTGAATATATATGTTGTACTAAATCTCAATTTACAAATTTTATTCCAGAATAAATAAATCTTTATTTTTTGGTTTTCTAAATTTCTCATTCAACGTTTTCATTAACATATGATGATTTCACATACCAACATAACATTTCAACTACCAATGTGCTTTTAGAATTGATTTGTTTTGAAGATTACAAATCATTTTTTAAAATCCTCCCTCACCCCCCCAACCACCACCACCACCACATTATTGTTCTTGTCCATGTAAACATTTTTCAGGGGGAAAAGAACCCTCCATTAATAACGACAAATGCCTACAAACCTCCTATAATTAAGGAGAGAGTATTAAATATGGATAGTTATATAGGGCTTTGAATGAGTTGAAAAAATGAGATTAGTAACAGGAACTAGAAGCAGAAGAGGAGGACAAGCAGTGAAAGGCCTGACAATTGACATTTAACAGGTAAATAACAATCTGCAGGAAAAGGATCCACAGTACCAGGTTTTCCACAGAAAAAGAGAAAGATTCAAGTTTTCATTCACACAACAAACATGATGATGCACAATAGGATGACATGACAGTAAAACTCTCCCCAACTTTTGCCTCAAACATCCAAAAGAACATTCCATGCTCATAAAAGCAAAAACTGCCTCCAACTGCAACATTCAAGTTTTATACAAAATCTAGACAATGCCCTCTATCAGTAAGGAACTCAGATTTTCTCAACCCATTGCATACTTCTGCGTCCAGCTGCGGGCTGTTGATTCATACTTGGACCTATCTGTCTTGTACATGTGGGCAATTTCAGGTACCAGGGGATCATCAGGGTTTGGATCAGTCAGCAAGGAGCAAATGGAAAGCAATACCTTTAAGACACAGTTCAGAAAACATAACCACATCAGTTCAAGAGCAGTAATGGACAACATGCATGCCACATGTCAGCAAAAGAAAAGCTGAACAAAGCTGAGAAAGTTTCATCACCTCGTAGTCTAACAGAAATAAAGATTTCCCCAACCACACTAAAGACAACCATAGTTTTAATAACTTCAATCAATTGGCAAAAAGACAGAAAAGGGAACAATTTCTCATTTCATATTTTTCCCACTCAAAACTATAACCCATATATATCCCTATTATACAGGTATTGATTCGTGTGGAAGAGAGGTTATCCACTAAGAAGTAACATAACCATTGAGCTTCAGAATTTTAATCAAATTTACTGAAATTACTCCAGAGGTTACTTTAGTGAAGAACATCAAATTTCAGAAGCAACCAAGGAAGATTATCTCCACCTTTTAAATTTAAGAATATTATATTATAATGACTGTTCAAAGGTATAAAATTTCTATGATTTCATTACCAATTATGGACCTCTTAGAAAGAGTGACTGATGTGGAAGCAAAACCAGAAATAAGAAGTCAAGACGACACATCCAGCAAGATGAGCCCGTGCGTTTCCTTTCGTACTTTCAAACGAAGAAACAGTTCACTCTCATGGATTGGGTAATTCACATTATAGTAAAAACTAAATACAATACGTATGGAGGCACTGGAGAAGCTTCAGTCAATAGTTAACTAACAGCATTCAAAAGCTCATGAACAATACAAAAAATCAGAATTAAATAAAAAATCAGAATTAAATGCTTCTTGCAGCACATATAAACTTCAACTTGCAGAGGAATATATCATTATTTCCATCAAAGAAATTCTATAATTTCTTAAGGGACATCATGTGAACAGAAATCAGCAGGAATCTCAAGCACCCAGATCTTTACATTAACCAACTAATGAATAACAAAATGTACATACCACATACAACTATAATTAAAATTACTTTTAAAAAATACAGCACCTGATGTTCACATTGGCTGAAGTTAAAGAAATAAAACACAAACCTTCGAAATAGTAAGAGCAGGGCTCCACTGTTCTTTAAGGATATCAAGACAAATGCTTCCATTACTATTGATGTTTGGGTGGAACACCTTTGTCTTAAATGCAACCTGAAACCAAAGTAGATTTGACCTTCAGAAAATGCCGAGAACAGTACAAAGCCATGCCAGAACTCTAGTCTTTTTAGACTGAAAAAGATACCAGAATCTTCGTTTGGAGATGATCAAACCACCTTCAATTAATAACAACGTTAGTATTGACTCAGATTTTGTGCAAATCTTAAGCTTGGCTAAATATGGAATTAGGTTCTTCATCCTCCCGCAACCAAATAAGATGGGAATATTCAGATAATTAAAAAAAATGCCCATTCTGTAATACTAAACATTCAAGCCGATGTGTCAAAATGAATCAACTAATTTGTAAGGAAAAATGGCATAGAAAAGTTTCTTTCACACCGTATAACACCTTTGAGAATGTTTAAGGAAGTTGGTATCAGGACACAGTCAAGCAATGGTGTTGCTCCATCTTCTTCAGTGCCAGAGTTATGCAGTAGCATCCACAAAGAGACATGAAGAGGATCATAATTGGAAATCCCCACTTGTCTTTCTTCTATTTATCTTTGTAGATCATAGAAAAATTTCTTTCACACCATATAAAACCTTTGAGAATGTTTTAGGAAGTTGGGATCGGGAGACAGTCAAGCAATGGTGTTGCTCCATCTTCTTCAGTGCCAGAGTTATGAAGTAGCATCCACAAAAAGGTATGAAGAGGATCATAATCGGAAATCCCTGCTTGTCTTTCTTCTATTTATCTTTGTAGAGCATAACTCAAATTTTCAGGGTGTTACAGAGGGCTCGGTACTGATTTTGAAAACATTTCTTAAGTATATTGCCTTGAAAATTACAAATAAAGAAGCAGTAGATAAGCAACAATGCAACTGACAAAGAAACATAACAAAACTCTCAAACTTAGCCAGAGATTTGAAGTGAACTTCAACCAAGACAAATTTTAATGTCAGAGTGAAAGAATCTATAAAAGCCAAATATATTCCCACCCCCAGCTAAGCATGATCACTTCAAGAAGAATGAAAACTGTATTTAATCCACTCCTACATTTCTATTTCCTCATTGCTCCTTTCCCCTTCCTCTTAAACTATTCGCAATGATAAGCCATATATCGTAGTCATATAAATAACGCGACTTTTTTTTTACTCCAATGAACCTTCTGCAAAATTGAATACTGAAAGTAATTAAAGCCGGCAACTAACTGCAATTGACATTCATTACAGAAAAGACCAAAAGTACCAGTTGAGCAATGTGGATAAGTCAAGCAAATATCAATGCCATGAAACTGACAGATTTAACAAAAATTAGGAAATTTACTAAATTGATTCACCTTAGGGGGCTTGAAAGGATAGTCAGGAGGGAAGTGAATGGTAACTAGGAAGACTCCACCAGAATAAGGGCTATCAGCCGGCCCCATAATAGTTGCCTGCCAGTGGAACATATCTTCTGCCACAGGACCTAATACACAGAAAAAACCATCATCATATCACCACAAAACACTGAAACAAAGCAAATGATGCATTCTAAGATAGCAAATTAATAACGATACCCAATACACATTGCTCTGTAGTATAACTATGGTCAACAAATTATGTCTCCAATACCAAAGTCTGATCTGAAGTAAACATCAGCTAAATGTGTGCAGCGAGTATAAACAATTTTATCTGTTCCAAATTCGTTTAACTTTAAGAACATAGGGCGGATAACAACAATGACAAGAAAATGGAAACCAAGTGCGAGGAACCATACCAGCGCTGCAAGAAGTAGGGGGGTCTTTCTGTAGATCCTTCAATTCTTTTAGGATACGCTTGGAGGCCATGTCACTTCAAGAAGTGAAAAGGGCTTATCTGAAGATCAAAATCATACAAAACAGCATACAGTTTATGAATCAGGTTGTACCGTATGCATTAAGAGAAAAACCACAGCTAAATTCGCTAATCAAAGAGCACCAAAGTAAAACTGAAATCCATATCAAGCGGAGTCCTTCAAAAATGATAACAATTATGCAACTGAAACATGGATACAGGATCATGTTCGGTGCTCTTAACTGTGAAAAAATAAATTTCTTTAAGAACAAAATAGTATAAGTTGAAAAGGCAGTACCTTGACGAGCGAAGAAACGAGGGCTTTTGAAAAATCGAGGTGGAAAAGAAAGGAGAGGTGAAAGGGAGATGAAAATCAAGTAGATCCACAAGCTAAGGATTGAGGATTAAGGAAAGTACAGTGAAACCCTAACCCTCAAACCCAGAGGTGTCAAACGCTTTCTTTCCTCGATCAGACGGACCTCTCCACTGATCGCTTCTTCCAGTTTCAGAAGTTTACCAATCAACATCCTCTCCCGGTCTAATAGGAAACCTAAGTTGTTTCTCCTTTTTGCCCCCGTATTTTCTTATTTTCTTCCTCCTTTTTCTTAATAATATCATTTTATTTTATGGAATAATATTATTATTTATTTATATATTTATATTATAGCTGTATATATTTTTCGACCAAAATGTTTTTATTGGCATTTTAATAATTATTTAGGTTGTTTGTCTGAAATCTGAAATACGACGCACAGCGTAACTCTGGAGTAGGAGACAAATCACCAAAGACACGCTGCCTGAAGGTACAAGAACATCCTCGCCCAACAACCGAAATTACTAGAATACCAGACCCATCACCACGGTCACAATCTTCCCCTCTTCCTCCATCTCACCTTGCCCCGGGGGACTGAAAGCGGCTGATTCACAGCTCAAACACTTTAAAAGAAAAAGAAAAAAAAAAGCGTCAGCAATCTTTCAGAGTTTCTTCTTCTTCACCATTTCGGTGTGTCTCTGCATAAAAACTTCACTGTTTGGTTTTTGTTGTTTTATCTTAATGCAAAAGTTTGAAACTTTGTAGATTTTCGACCGATTTTGATTGGAATGCACTGTTTTGAATATTGCTTCAAATTTATGCAATTTGGGATTTTATAAGTTTTCATTCGTGCATTGGGGATCCTTTTAATGTGTGAATTGGAAGATATATTTTCTTTGAGGATCTGATGGAGCCTGAACTTCTCTGGTTTATTTGAGATTTCAATGCGATAAACAACGTAGTTTTTTTAATCACGGATGGTAGGTTTTGTCTAAATCACCATGAATATTGATGGGAGTACAGCGTTTTCCTCTCTTAACTATTCTATTTTATATAGCAAGCTGAAGAAAGAATTTCATTTTGACGGTTGGCAGATTGGAGCAACTGGTATATTTCCATTTTTGAGTAACTGATCTCAAAGATGGAAGAAGATAAGAAGAGAAAGAAAAACAAGAAAAAGAAGAATAAACAGAACAAAGCAACAGAAAATTCTGTGGATGCTGCTGGAGAACATATTAATTCAGATCAGAACCATGTTCATGAGACTGACCACAAGAGTACAGGTCAAGTTCATGAAATCACATTTGGTCAGAATGATATTGTGCTGACGACGGATGCAGACCTGCTGAGAAATGATGCTAACAGACCAGAAGTTGTAAGTCTTAGTCTATTGTTTGTCCGCTCAAACGATTCGCTATTTGAAGTTTGTGCATCTGTCATGTTTAATGTGTTTTGAGATTTTTACATGTTGAAACATCTTAATGCTCCTCTCAAATTTGTTACTAAAAGTATCAAGCAACACCTTTTGAATTGTCTAATATAATATATATATATATTAGTTAGTCTTTTAGTTTTTGGCCACATTCAAATACGGTATTCTGTTTTTGCATTCTCCTCGA
>JAWZTD010000048.1:3636311-3652922 GCA_035221335.1 Echites panduratus
ATATATATATATATTAGTTAGTCTTTTAGTTTTTGGCCACATTCAAATACGGTATTCTGTTTTTGCATTCTCCTCGATGCAATCTGTTTCTTTGACGATTTTCTGTTTATCCTACTCAACATTCTCATCAATTTGTGATGAATTCATGATTGTTTCTTTCTTTTTGTCCGTCATGGATGTTGTGTAGCATGACTCTGCAATGTTGTTGTTCTATACAAAATTTTCAACATAACTTTTTTTGATGAATTCTTAAACATGTCATTGCAGACAACTTTGGCTGAAGCTGAGAAAAGACAGCATTGGCTGGAAAAACAGGTACAGACATTGCCAAGTTTCTGGGTGTGTGGATATTTTTCTTCAACAACTAAAGTAATTAGTTCTGGTTTGTGTAGGCAAGCCTTGAAGAGAAGATCAAACAACTCCAAGCGGAAAGGGATGCACAGATACAGAAAGAGGTGAGGATTACCAATGGCCTTTCAATGTATTCTGGATCTTTCGTGTCTATTTGAGTACAGATTTACCAATTCTTTTTGTTTCTCTTGGATTTCAATCATACTGAAGAAAAATTGTTGTGTTTGGCATTTTACAGGTCATCCTTGAAGAGAAAATTCAGCAATTACTGAAAGAAAAGGATGTTAACTTAGCAAAAGAGGTTAATACACTAACTATATTAAAACATGTAGCTTTTGGCTTTCCATGTACTAGTTTGTAATCTATTTTCCATTTCCAATGAGATTAAACAATGCATTTGTGGTCTTCACAGGGTAACTTGGTGGAGCAAATTAAACAATTACAGGGTGACAAGGTTTGTGCAGTCTTTAATGCAAATTGAATTAATCAAAGAATGGATATCGATCTACTGTTTATGTTTCTTTCTTCCTCTATTCATTTAGATGTTTCTTTCTATGTAGAAATTCATAACTATTAATGCTTGTGCAGGCTAGTCTAGAACATCAAATTACACAGTTAGAAAAGGAAAAAGATGCATTTTCACAGAAAGAGGTGATGCAAATTTATCATATTTAGGTGGTTAATGTTTTATTGATTATTGCAATCTTCATCTTCGTGTGAGCTGTTTGATTCTAGTTCAATCGTGGATCCTAGTTCTTTTCTTAGCAATCTGCCATATTCAGGTTCATTGACTAATCTAATCTTTGCAGTGTAGCTTAGCGGAAGAGATAGCAAAACTGACAAATGAGAAAGAAGCTCACATGCAGAAAGAGGTACTAATTAGATATGCATTGATGTAACTTTTTGGTGAATGGCTGATATTATCTTTATAAACCTGTATTTTTCATGCAATGAAATGCAAATTTTCAAGAAAGCTACATGTTGAAAGAGATTGCTGAGTTAATGGACTCCTAACAAGATCAAAGCTTTAGTTTGCAACCGTTGCATGAAAATTCGTGGTTGTATAGAGAAGACATTCTTTTTATTAATCGAAGTGTTTTTTGTCTTTGGATGGTACATCTCGAGGGGGGTCATTCTTGTCATCACCGTTGGAGATGTTTTGAAGCATTTATTAACTTCTTGGAAGCTAAGTTCTGATTTTGCCTCATTGCAGATTCAATTTGAAAAGAAAATTAGCCATCTAATGGATGAAGCGTCTAATTTGAGTTTAGAAAGGGTAACTTATTTTCTTGTTCGATTTATTTGCTTATTCAGGGTGTTCTTTGTGGGTGTCACAAATACTAGTATTTGTAAACTGGTAGGTTTTTTTTTTTCCCATGAAATTACATTTTATTTTACCAGATTAATCTCTATAATTACAGGGGAGTTTAGAGGATAAGGAGAAACAAATGGCGAGAGACATAGATTCATGGGTGCAGAAAGAGGTAAAAGCTACTTTTTGGGCAAGTGAGTGAGGCATTTTGAAAAAGCCTTGGGCTCTAAAACTCAAACGTTGAGCGATTCTATATTCTCTTGTGTATAATGACTCATTTGCTTTATTTTATTTTATTCATGAATTAGGGTTGCTCTATGGCCATTAACAATGTTTTCCTCTTTGCACTATTAAAATATTGCACTTCAATTTTTTTGGGTAGTGAAATCCAGTTTCTGACTTTTTCTTCTACTTTGATGGTCAAAGCAGAAATGGAAAAGTAACCGACCCCTTTTCTTTCTTCCTTTTATATGTATGGTTGGATTTGACATGTCTCAGCATTTCCTTTTTTTGCAGTTGTGTGCCTGTTTTCAAAAACCCTGTTTTGTTCTGTTTAGATGTTTGTTTATTCAGGTTCATGGATATTTCGCTACAGGATTCTATCTGATCTTGAATTTTATTTAACAGAATTCAAACAAGGAAATAATTGCTATTCTGAATGTTGATAATTCAAGACTACGTGCACAGGTAAGAACAGTTCTGATAATATAGATAATGTAAGATGATGTTAATTGGACTTTTTTTGATGAATTGTAAGGGAAGGTGCAATGAGTTTCTGAAGCATTTTCTGTTCTTTTATGAGTTGGGATAGAGGTAGCTGCGAAAATGATGTTTCTACTCTCTTGGCTTACATTCTTTCCTCCCCAAATTCTAGAAGTAGGAGAAAGCAAAGACAATGAAGAAATCAATTAATGACATTTGGATTTCCAAGCTATCATATAACAGATCATCTGAGTTTGGATAAATTAGTTGGTTTGCTCTCTTTGGCAGTCCCCTCTCTCTCTCCCTCTCTCTCTTCCCTTGCACCTAAGAAATGATGAAAGCTCAAAGAAGGAAATTTAACAATACTTTTTGTATGGAGCTGGTTTAGGCTATTTGTTACATAATGACTAAACAAAACGTTTTTAAAGTGAAATGCAAACAAACTTCTCATTAACCTCCCTGAGTCAGTGGGGGTTGAAAGATGAAAACAGAGATTGTCATTTGTCACATTCTCTCAGAGGTAGGATGTCAATTATGGTAAACTTAGAATTCATGTCCATGTTATTTCCCATTATATAATTCTACATTTTCATACCATACTGTATGACTTAGATTATAACCTCATACTTTTTAACTTTCAGAATTTAGAGTGCAGACTCTCAGTTTTGTTTTGGCCCGTGTTGTTTTCCTGTTATGGCCCTTGTTAGATGTTCTTGTATCTGAAGACAAGATCTAGCAGGATCCTGCTAAGCAGAAACTGTTTGTGTTTAATCTGATATAGATATTAAAATCAAAGCTTGACAGGTGCTGCAGTTGGAACCCTCAAGGAACAGTCTATTGGAAGAAAACCAGCAGCTGAGGGGAACCATCTCAAGTCTGCAGTCACAAATTCTGAACTTTGAGGGAAATGCTGCTTCATCTTATGCATCTACGGAGTGCAGAATGGTTGGTTTCCTTTCTGATTGTAACATATCAGCATATATTAGACTTCATGGAACAGTGCAGGGACAAAATAGAGCATATATAACGCTTGGTGGAAGTTTTACTGTGATTATTGCTGTTATATGATCCAAAAACACAAGTTAAATTAGTTTTTTCTTTATTTTCCTGAACTATGAGAAAAAAAAGTTTCTTCTCCTTCACCCCTCTTCTGTCTTTGGTTTTTGTGTCAATATAGAATATGTTGACTACATTAAGTGTGATTTAGGAATTTGGCCTCGTCCGGTTTATCAAACAACTTGTATTTATATCTTACAATCTATATTTGTTCTTAATGTAGGAAACCTATGAAAATGGGGATATGGTCTCTCAGATAGAAGGTGCACATATGCTTGTTGAGAAATTGATCACTGAAAATGCGGAGCTTGTTGAGAAGGTAAGACAGTATAACCTTGCAGTGTCAAAACAAAGGAGAGGAATTGATTTTCACAATTTCAATTGGTGACATTTTCTAATTTGGTTTAAACAGACACCATAAGCATTCCATTTCATGATTTTCCAAATTTATTGTCATTGAAACATTTTAAGTCTTTTCATTAAACATTCATCTAACTTAATGTTATGATTATGTTGTTTCAGGTCAATGAGTTGTATGTTGAACTTAATCACAGAAGTTTGCAAAAGGAGATATCCTCCTCCAACAGTGGTACACCTGGAACTGCCGAATCAGCTTTTGCTGATAGTTCAACTGATTTGCTGGACCTGAAAGTTGAGTCTGATGAGAGGCAAAAGTTTGCTCCCACTGCTGATTTGATGTATGGAACTGGTGCAAAGATGTTCATGTCAGATGAAATGGCACAGACTGGGGAAGTTGCTGACAAAGACGAGAGAAATAATGAGTACATGGGAGCTAAACAGACTGGTGTCTTTTTGAACTCTTCAGACACTATTAATTCTGATGATATTGTTCAAATTCCACTGGATGAAAATGAGCAGCCACTAGCAGATCTGGAGGCCGATAACAAAGCTGATGAAAGAACTGTAGTACCAATCTCAGATGCTCCTTTGATTGGTGCTCCATTCCGCATAATATCCTTTGTTGCTAGATATGTTAGTGGTGCAGATTTGGTTGAGAACAACTCTGACAACAAGGTGATAACTTTCAATGGTTTGGAGATGGAAGAATAAAATGCTTTGCTTTACCTTGTAAGAGTGGAATATTGAATTTCATAGTTGATATTGTAGTTGGGCTCTAATACAGAACCCCTTTTCTTAGACACTGAGGCATGCAATGGCCATTAGAGAAGCCTAGAAAAACTACATCCATTCAATAGTTCTTTTGCAAAAACTGATAAAAGAGTTAGATTCTTGATTTGTTATTTAAAGCCAGCACTCCTGCGTTTATTATTTAAAGGAAGCCTGGAGATTGGCTTAATTGATCAGATGGCTTGATTTGTAAAGTTCTTTCTGAGAGACAAGTTTGAATGATAACATTGTTCATCATGATCATTTGTTGTCCATAAATATATTTATACAGATTCACATTTCAATGGTTGTGCTTTTACTGAACATCGTCTTCTTGCTATGAAATTGAAAGACAAACGAACCATAAACTCTAAATCCTATTTGAATGCTATGGTAATGGACCATTCAACGACTCTGAATTTATATCAGGGATGGAACATGAATTTGATATCAATTTGCAGGAGCAGGACTACTTGGACTCCTGGACGTGTCCTCTGATGATGGCTTGCTCCCAAGACCTGATTGGCGTAACTCTTCGATCATTTTAACCACTTCTGCCATGCTAGGTCTCATGTCTGGTACTGTTCCCACACAAGCAATTGCAATCTGGAGCATCTGCACCAACTCTTCTTCAATGTTTTGGTATTTCATCAGCTCCACATCGAAAACCTCAGCAGTCCATTCTTCTCTGACTACAGACTGAACCCATCTTGGAAGATCCACCACCTCATCTTGTCCTGGTAATTGAATTGGAGCCTTGCCGGTGAGAAGTTCAAGTAGGAGAACGCCAAAGCTGTAGACATCGGACTTTTGAGTGGCTTTCCTCATCTCGCTCAGTTCAGGTGCTCGGTATCCCGCAGCTTTAGCAGGGATCGAAGGGACCATAAGTGAAGTTAAACCAAAATCTGAAATACGGCCCCTAAGGTCGTGAGTGAGTAGGACATTTGAAGACTTGATATTTCCATGAGCCAATCTCCAACTTCCAATTGAATGTATGTGGGCAATCCCCTTTGAAGCTCCTAGGGCAATCTTCAGTCTAGATTCCCAATCAAGAGTCCTTCCAGACTCTTTGTTCCCTGCAATAGCACAAAAGTTAAAGATGAGAGGATAATAAAAAGTATTCTTGTCATCAAGCAAGATACAAGAATCCAATCATTTTCTACAGAGATTTGATTTTGTCCAGATAAAGTGCTTTCATATTGGCAAAGCTGAACATCAATGGTAGAAGAAATGTTACCGTGCAAAAGTGTGGATAAGCTGCCAAACGGAACAAAGTCAAAAACTAGGAGTTTCTCATCCTTGGAGAAGTAATAAGCTTGAAGAGAAACAACATTTGGATGCCGAATAATCCTCCCAATGTATTCCATCTGTTGTTCAAACTCTCTTTTTCCCACCACAACTTCTTTCAGTCGTTTCACGACTACTGTTGTTCCCTCCTCTAAGATAGCTTTATAGGTTGTTCCACAAGTTCCCTTTCCCAGGACCTCAGCTGACGCTCTCAGTAGATCTTCAAGGTCAAAAGTATGAGTAGGGCTTTGGAAGAAAACCAATTTGTTCTTTTCAGCCTCTTGGACACCACTCCCAAACTCCTCTTTAGGCTTATCAATTCTTCCTCCACTGAAGGGCTTACCTTGCACCATAGTTGCATGGGTATCTTTTTTCTTCTTGCGGAAAAGAACCACTATTAGAACCAAAAGAAGCATCACAGCTGAACTTCCAACTGCAATAGCTGCTATAGCTCCTGTGCTTATCTTTTTCTTGGGCATTTGCTTCTGAGGAATACCTCCAGAGGGTGGCAAGGAAGATGGTGAAGGAGATTTTGGAGATTGAGATTGTGCAGGAGAAGGAGGAGGAGAAAGGTCAGGAGACGGCGAAGGAGTGAGGGATAGAGAAGGTGCAGGGGCAAACGAAGGACACTGATCCAAAGGTTTTCCACATAATTGAACATTCCCTTCAAATGAGGAAGAAGGGAATCCCCAGAGGGAGGATGGAATTGAACCATTCAGGTGGTTATTGCTGAGATTCAATTGTTTAAGCTGTGCAGAACTCAAATCAGGAATGGACCCTGAGAGAGAGTTATTCTGCAGGTACAAACCAGTGAGACTAGTCAAATTCTGAATGGCAGTTGGAATATTTCCTGTGAAGGAATTAAAAGATAGATCAATGAAACTCAGTTGTGAAGAAATGGAGAAAGGAATATTCCCCGAAAACTTGTTGTTTTGGAGGTAAATATAACTGATGTTAGGAAGAGAGAGAATATCTGATGGGAGACTTCCACTGAACCCATTGGACCTAAGACTGAGGGAAGTAAGTGCATCCAGTCTCCCCAATGTGTTGGCAGGAATAGGACCATAGAATCCAACACCAGGAAGCCGAAGTGAAATGACACGAGAGCCATCAGCTGAACATGTGACACCAATCCAAGAACTGCAAACTGATGAATTAGCTTTCCAGTTAAGTTTCCTGACATGAGGGACAGCAGCAGTAAAATCAAGAAGGGCTTGTCTGTCTGAGTTAAGGTCAGCAAAATAATTAGGCAGGAGCATCAATAAGAAGAGAAGAAGACAGGTGAATGAGCAATGCTGCCTCATGTTTCTTTGATTTAGAGATGAAAGCAACTAATCTGCCCTCTGTGAGTTTCCTGGTCTGGCTGAAGCTATTCACCTTTGATCATTTCATCTTGCAATAATAAATACACTCTGCATACTTTCTTCTTTATCTGAGAAAGAATGTGAAAAAATTCATGACATTAAAATGGTGCATTAGTTGCTGCATGAGCAATAAAAAAAGTTTAGTTTCTGTGAGTGCATCTTTCAAGTCTTAAAAAAGTATTCTATGCTTTCAACGACTCTACTATTGCTATGAAAGAAATGACAGCAACAATCTTTCTCAACTCTAGGCATGCCCAGTTCAACAATGACCTTCTTTTACTAACTCATTACGAGGATGCTTACGTTATATCCAAGAGAGACTTGTGTTTTCAGTTCTTTATCTTTTGCTTGAGACAACAGACATTAAAGAACAAAAAGAAACTGCCACCACCCTGTTGGAGGAAAACTTGCAGGAAACATGAAACTTGATATGAGTATGAACTAGAATCTAAGATTGATTAAAATCAGAATTGTTAAAAATGGAATTATGTGTTTAATTAAGAAGGTGAAAATCCATCTAATCATAGTGATTATGCTCATATATAACTTATGTGGCTCATCTGAGAAGGGAAATCAGAGTACCATTCTTTTCAGTATGTATCCTTCCACCTCAAAAGTATGGGAAGAGAACAAGAAAAAGGAAAAGTATTCTAGCAATTTAACTGTTGAAAATGTGACTGCCTAATCAA
This sequence comes from Echites panduratus, assembly GCA_035221335.1. Lineage (NCBI taxonomy): Eukaryota > Viridiplantae > Streptophyta > Magnoliopsida > Gentianales > Apocynaceae > Echites > Echites panduratus. The sequence goes on from JAWZTD010000048.1 coordinate 3,644,201, forward strand.
ACTAGTAGCCATTAGTTGATGAAAAGCAGCAGGAAGCTGTTCATAACCTATTCTGTTAGTCCTTTTAGGGCCTTGTCAAGATGACAAATGCAGGCGGGACAAATATTCAAAATTGAAGCATGGCATGGGTGGTTATCCTGGGGATGATTCAGATTTATTATTCATGGAAATACACTTCATTCCAGTAAACCTCAAGAGGAAAAAAGAAATTATTGCTCAACTCCCGCAAAGAAGAATCTGAAAATCAAATATCAAAACCATAGATTCACTCTTCCCTGTATATGACTATATGCACAATCACAAATAGGGTTGTGTGTGTGTACCTTGAGGTTTGCGTTTGTGGTGGATCAAAGCAGACTGTGGGGAGGAAGCAAACTGCAAATTAAGCTTCTTCAATTGTGAGCGAATGCAGAACTGGAGCAACTCGTCAGCAAAAAAAAAAAATATTTAAGAACGACTAGAGAAGAAGGGGGGGAAGAAAAATGGAGTCTTGTGCCATAATTTTCTTCTCTAACGTAACGTCCATTACTCCAACGTCATTATTCCGAACACAGCAAAGATAAAATGAAAATAATGCAGAAAAAGCTTTGGATTCGCCACTCAACTTTTTCTTCCAAAAAGAAAATTTGTCTTCAGCTTCATCGTAAAGCAACCGGAGACACAGACAGACATGGGGAGAAAGAAGAGGCAACACGGATCTCGATGTTCTTTCTTTCTGGCAATTCAATTTCTTGGGACAAAGCAAAAAAATTTATACTTGCCGAAAAGGGTGGTTAAATTTTCCAGATTAGATTAGAGTTGATAGGAATAAGGAGCGCAAAGATAGGGAGTAGGCCTCTCTGGGAGTAATCTTGAAACTCGGCTGCCATTGCAATTTGAGTTTGAATAGGATAAGATTAGTATTAGCTTAAGATTCAACTACTTTGAAGACCAGCACCAGTAGTACCAGCACCACCCCACTACCAGCCCCCCAAGAATTTGTTTACTCCACCACCATTCAAATAAAATAATACTACTGTTGTTCATGCATATGTTTCTTCATGATGAAATTCACAACCAACGATGACATTGGTATGGATATGGTCGATGAAGACTCCAAAAAGAATAATTATTACTTAATTAAATGGGATTGGCTAATCTGGTGGGATTCACATAGACAACCATTGACTATTCTCTGGGTTGTTGTTTATTTCTGGGATTTGGATTGGGATTCAGATTCCTAACCAACAAAAAAAAAAATAAAAAGAGAGTTCAGAAATGGCTGGGATTAGGCAAGAATTGATCCCTCGTTATCGTTGACTGTTGAGCTTATATGCAGGCTTGGTGGTGGCCAATTATTCCTGTAGAAGTTTTGCATGGAAAAATAAAAAGTCAATATGACAGGCTGCAGGAACATTCCCAGGACAAGATCTAAGTGAACTTTTGATTTACAGCTCTGTAAATGTAAGATTATTACAGTACTATTATTAATAGTTCAAATTACTTTGTAGACTATTTTGCTTGTTAAAAAATCATGTAAAAATGAAGATGATTATGTTAAATAATGCAGGCTATCATTTTCGAGTCAAACAGAAACATTTTAAATAGAAAACAAATATGCTACTCTCGGAGTCCGGACATCGCATGCTTGTTAGATCAGTTGGTTTAGTTTGGCTTTGGCTTTGGCTTTGGCTTTGGCTATGAAACGAGAGAAAATTTGTTGCTTCAATTAGTATTACAGAATAATTTTAGGAATCCCAGAAACATAAACCAAACCCACAAACATGACTAATCCCTATTATGCACTCCATGGTTTTTGGAAGGATCCAACATTAAAGTTATAATAATAATTCATCCTAAAATTGCCTCGGAAAAAAGGAATAGTAGTAATGAAATCAAACGAGAGCTGGAACTGAGACAGCACCAGAGCACTCTATCCAACCAACCTTTAGTAACACCTTTTTTTCTTTTCTGGAAGGAAGAACATTGAATTAAAGGCATTCTGGTCCATTTTTTGCTTTGGCAGAACTGGGGAAAGAAGAATTCTCCTAACTATTTTAACTTTAAGTTTCATTCTTCCTTCAGATTTAGGTATAATTTTGGCAACTTTTTTGAATGTTTCGGCAAAAGAAAGAAAAAGAGCTTTCTTGCTCCTAAATATAGAGAGAAACGGGTACTACTCCTATAAGCATTAAGCATAAGCCCGTTGATGCAGCTGCTTGGAGTAGAAGACTTTTTGGGGACCAGGTAGCCATATGGGGGAGTTTGCATCGAACTAATAAAGTAATAGTAATCTGATGGGAAAGTGGAAGGTAGCATGCATCTTTGCGTCTTGAAAATATTACATAATACGATATGTGTGTATGTGTATGTGTGTGTGTGTTAACACATGAATGAAATATAGATTTGCTGGGGTTTGGTTCCCAACCACTACTGCTTTTTTTAATTCCTAAATTAGGTTTGACTATTGAAGCAATGTCTGGCTTCTTCTCCTCTAAATACTCCAGAAATAATGATAGGATGGGAATCATACAATCATTCAGATTACTTACAGCTAAGGCACATGCTACATCATCAATGAAACCCATACTTTCGCACCATAAGCACATTCTGAAGCCTGCCCAAAAGCCCTTTATACCCAGACGATGATGCCTTTGGCAGTTTGGCAAGTGCCAATACACCCTAAAGAGTCAAGGTCGTCTGATCATGGCCTACAAGTGAGATAAGCATAAGCCAGGGAGGTTGGAGGCTTTTTTGTAGGAATAACCCCTTGCATTGACCTTACTACATGTTATATTACTATTAGCCTCTTGTTTAATTTCAAAGAAAGGTAATGATGGCCCAATGCAATCAATAGGAGATTTCAGTTTGGGTACAACACACACCATGCTCCTTGTGGAGGTGGACTCCAACATGGGTGGTGATGGAATCCAACTCCTACTCCAGCTCCTCAGCGGGGCAGAGGCTGTTACCTGCAGAAAACTGGATCCACAACAAGAGACCTATTACTTACTCTTTCTAAGTGTAAGGTTTGACGCTAGGATAGACTTGCATTCTTCAAGAGTTTAAAGCAAGCCCAGAGACTGGAGACAAAAAACAATAGCAACTTAAGACCCTTTAACTTCTGCATCCAATCTGTCAAATGATTCCATATTGTGCAAAGGCTAGAAGATCTTTCAAGTGTAAACAAAAATGAAGTGGTGCATCTAGCTAGGTATTTCAATTCATCCTCAAACAACTGCAGTACCATCATAATTTGCTCCCTCGGAAAAATGAAATAAACAATCAAATTTGTTTGGAAGAAAACAAGATATGGAAAGACACTCCAACAACTAAAAGAAGGTGAATCAACATATCTTGTTCATTTGAGATCTATATGTTACCAAATAATTTAGAATGTAAAATTATAAAGGCAAATATCGATAGCACGAAGTGAAGCACTTCACAGAGATTATAATGGGTCGAAAGGTTCAGGGAGAGGTTCAAACCCATTATCAAAGATAGCTCCTTGATCAGATTTATCATCAACACTGTGCAACCAACTTGTGTTTTTCAAATCCTCTTTTAGCAGAATTGTGTCATACCGCGAACTCTCATAGATGTCCACATCTGTAAGTTTTGCTGAAAATCGTAACTTATCTTCCTCATTACCATTTTCAGAGAACCTGTTAACATAATTTCCATATTCTGTAGCAGAACCTTTATGGTAGATAGGCAATTCTCCATTGACAGATGCATGCCCACTCAAAGTGGGACTCACTTGACCTTTTGTATTGGTAGATCGTATGCTTTGAGGGAAGAGGGTTGATCCTGAAAGTGGACGAACACCATTGCCATTTCTGATATCCTGAAAGTATATGAATATATCTTAATTATTGGTTCAATATTGGTCAGCTTTAATTCTATCAAATTCTACAAAAAATTGTAAAATCTTATTTTGCTCTAAATGACACCATGAGTTCTAGAAGGAAAGATGCTCCCACCAAAGAAGCTTCATCAAATAGGATTAGATGATATCAAAAGTCGGATCTAAGATCAAAAGCAATTCAAAATCTGATTTGGCAGTAATAGAGAATAAACTACTATTGAACCCATAAGATCATATTTTCAGCATAAAATGTTGAGACAGACTGGTTACCATATGCCTGATAGCCATATCCAAGGATTTCTTTGAGATACTCCGCCCAAATCCTGTACTCTCTGCAGATGCCTTTACAGGTTTCCGACCAGGTAACTCAGACGCAACTGGGGTCCTGTGGGACTCTGGTATTTGACTTGTGTGCCCATTGCTAAGCATTCTCCCCCTTGAAGAAGGTTCAGAGAGTCTCCCCCTGGTAACAACAGGAGAAGACTGTCTTCGTGGCAAACTTGTGAGCCCAGGGTTTTCTACATTCCCCTTCACAGTAACAGCAGCACCTGGCCTGGACCTGCCAGCAGAGAGTGGCCTGTCTGGTAAAGTTGTTCGCAGATTTGGCGGTGTTTCAAGTGGGAAATCTGGAAGAACTATAGGCTGAGGAGATGGCCGAACTCGCGGACTCGGGGAGCTTGGACGGGATGAGGTAGCTGCACTACGCCCATTAGAAAGAGCACGGCCAACTGCAGTTGCAAGTCCAGATGCTGGTGATAGGGAAGGGGCTGAATTTCTGCGAGTGGGTGTTGATGGCCGAGATGTAGAACGAGTGGCAGGAGAATTTAAGTTCGCAGTTATTTGTGGCCTTGAACTCGGAGTAGAAGGTCTTGAATTTTGTGATGGTCTTGCTTTGTCTGCAGAGGAAATACTGCTACTGGGAGTTGAACGGCTTTTAGAAGGAGTTGAGGATCTTGAGACTGATGGACGTGCAGATGGGGTAGAGGACCTTGATGTAGATGAAGTGCGGCTAGTCGGAGTTGATGGTCTAATGTAGGATGAGACTGAAGCAGAGCTTGTACTCAGAATGTTACTTGATTTATTTGAGTATGTACTGTACTGGGAATTAGATACAGATGAACGAGTCACCGAACTGCTACGAGTTGCTCTTGGGCGATTGTGGCTCTCTGATGACTGCGACACTGATAGCTGAAATGGAATAATTTGTTATACCTTTTGGACTGATATCCATCTTATGAGCTATGAGAACATAAACTCTTGGCATTTAAAGGTGATTAGCAGAAGGGAAGCATCAAAATAATTATATCACTGCCTAAATTTACAAATAAACTTGAGCACTAAATCAACTTTGAAAGTCAAGTCTGAATCCTTGCAAACAGAACTAAACTAATATTAGTGATTTGGGAGACTAAAGTAGCGCTGACACAACTATATTGACTCTTGGCATGCATATTATTTGGATACACAGTTTTAACATCAAGGTGCTGACATGTTGCTGCTTGGTATAAAATATGCACAGTTTGGCTGTTTGCATTTCTCTGTTCTATCTAATGACATATTGACATTCTCAGTACAGAAAAAAAAAAAAAAGTCAAATGACATGTCATATCACAATGGAGAGTATAATGAAAAAGTATTACTTCACACTGCCAATTCCCAACTCACTGTCATCCATGCAAAGCAACAATTAAACTCATGGTAATGTAAGAAAAAGAAGAAAGTGTACCCTTGAGGTCTTGGTTGTGGAGGCAGATCTTGCCAATGAGCTGCTTCTTGGAGCCACGACAGCAAGTTGAGATTCATTTGCATCTGATGAAGAAAAGAGAGGAGTTCCAGGAGGAGTAAGAAGCCTACAAATACAAAGGGAAGGACCATGTTAAGGAATGTATTATAGTTTCATTTACTTAGGAATTTGATTTTCTTGGTCTTAAACAATATGAATGCTTTCACTCAAAAAACACATAAAATTTATGTGTGATAATCAAATTACTATACACACAAACAACTTAACATCTTTCATGATATTCACGTTTAATTCATTAACAGAGTAGTTGGTTTAATTGCAATTTTATCAGTACAGTGGAGGAAAACAGGTAATGCAGCCTCTTCCTCCTTTACATAAAAAATAAATAAATAAAGAAAAAAACACTACTGCACTTTCTTGTCAAGGCAGAAAACAACAATGCCAGAGGGATATATCTGTAGTTCCTTCTCACTTTGAATATGGTTCTCTACAATTTTCAAATTTGCATAAAAGCATCAAGCAGTTATTTCCCAATGAGTATAAAGTCCATGAACATGACTTGACGGGATAAACCACAAGATGCGTATCAACTAGAGTCTAAAACTTGTAATCATTGGATCCCACTAACCAGACTCTAAATGGTGTCACAAGAATAACAGTAACACAATATAGACCAGGAAATAAGTGACTAGTATTTCAGAGTTTTGAGGATTACCAATCGTAATCGTGCTTCCCTCCATCAGTTGATAACAAAAGATCGTCTAATCCATTCTTAACCTGTTTTGTGGATCCAACCGAGAGCCTCCCTAGTTTAACAGAAACTGCATTATTTTTCAGAATTGAAATAAGAATTTCGTATTGGAGTAAACATCATGATATTTTAATAAAAAAACAAAAAAATGCACAAGTGAAAGTGAAATCCAATGAATCCAAAAGGGTGATCCGACATTTGATTTTGATAACGGATTCACAAAGGACAAATGGAGTATGGTGCTGTCACAGACAATGGAGAATTACGGTCAGCAAGCGCCAAAGAAGATGCCACAAAACCAATCCATTTGGCAACGTCGGTTTTGCTGTAACTAATTAATTCGTAAAAGCTAACTTCCGCCTTAGATGCTCATATTTTATCAAAATCAGTGGTATCTCATCTTCTACTAGTATAAAAGTGAGGAAAAAAAAGAGAAAAACAAGGACTTTGTAGAACGAAACGAGTAGGAAAAAAAAGAGGAGTACCGTCGGACTCGTCGGAAGAGGCAACGGAGAGGCTCCGGCGACTTTTGGAAAAGAGATCGAGGTTGTTCTCATCGGATGAGTCCTTGGACAGAGCTCCAGGTCCCCCATTAAGGCTGAGGCCACGCCGGTGGTGCGATGCGAAGGCCCCATTTCTAGAGCCAATCACGGAGTCTCTGAAGCTGCGATTCATTCTTCTGTAAAGAGGACTGAAGAAGGGAAGCGAAGCCAAGCAAAGGAGCTAGCAGCAGCACATTGACATCAGTCCGATTACAGAACCATCCATCTCCGACGAGGGAAGAATCGAATGAAAGAAAAATGAAGAATAATGCATTATAATTGCAACAAAAAAAAAAAAAAAAAGATGAAGGAATGCTTTTTGTGAAATTTACGTCACAGAGTTATCATGATCCATATGAGTGGGTGTTTGGGTGTGTGAGAGAGGAAGAGAGAGTGGTTGAGAGTGCGATTCTTTTGGTTTTATACTTACTATTATTATTATATAGAATATGATATGATGATGAGATTAGATCTGTATTAGGAGGAATATAGAAGAAGATGCAGAGCAGAGGGCAGAGAGAGAATGGGAAGGTAAGCAAGAGTATGTTAGGAATAGTATAAAAAAATAAAACAAAAAAAAAAAAAACTGCTACTGACAGCCACTGCTCGTAAACTGCGTTAGGGGCAGTGAATGAAAGCCTCAAAAATGTTTTTCTTTTTCTTTTTATGATCGTTATTAAAATCGGATCGGCCAGTTCAATCGATCTAATCGGGAATTAGACTTTTCTTCGATTTGAAAAGTCTCTCAATAAATCAGATGAATCAAAACCTGGGTCAACTGCAAAAGGAAGGAGTTATTTCACAGCTAAAACCATTAAGACAATTTGATTTTTTGATCATATGTACTTATTCTTAGTATATATTCACATATTTTAAAAACTTTACATATTATAACTTATTTGTTTTAAAATAAATAGAAAAAATAAAAACCCGATTAGAACCGATCCAACCAAAATCCCTTTGTCAATCCGATTCGATATCCGGTCCTGTTTTAATAACACTGCTTTTTATATAAACTATTCCACTCCTTTTATGCTAGGGCTTTGACTCTCAAGAGCCTAAAATGATAAGTTCGGGCTTGACTCATACCACATGAGGGGGGCTCGGGTTTGGCTCCTTTAGACTCGTAAGCTCATAAAAAATTAATAAAAATAAAATCCACAATCATTATATTTAAATTAAAATTCAATTTTAATGCATCCAAATCTTAATAAAAAAAATCAACATTGGGGGGCATTCGAATTTTTAGTTTATTTTGTCAAATATATATAATAAATATATTATATAATATATAAATAAATTATTATATATTAAAAACTCTTTTACGCTTTCGAATCTAAATAAAAGAATACATATTAACTCAACTTGACTCCTTTAATAAAAGAGAGCTCGACTCGATCTTGTTTTAAACGAACTGAATTCAAGCTTTCACCTAACCAAACCCGAATTGTTCACGAATAGTCTATCTCATTTATACCCCTAATGTAGATACGTAGAACCCTATTTAGGAGGGTATTGATGTAATTCAACTATTTCATTCACTGGGATGTACTCAAAAAAACTATTTTGTATTAATTAATTCTTGAAATTTTTGAATTTTTTTCCCTAGCAAACACTCTCGTGGAACATTTTTATATTAATTCTTCTCATTTAGTTGATTAAATTTTATTTAAAACTTAATTTATGATTATTTTACTTAAAATAATAAATACATCAATTTTATGAAAAATGAACGGTCTCACAAATAATATATTTTTTCTTTAGTTGGAGGAATAATCATTTTAGTAATAGAGATTTAATTAATGCGATTCTATTATTATTATTATTATTATTATTAT
>JAWZTD010000048.1:3653022-3695414 GCA_035221335.1 Echites panduratus
TAGTTGGAGGAATAATCATTTTAGTAATAGAGATTTAATTAATGCGATTCTATTATTATTATTATTATTATTATTATACATCAAAACAAATTCTTTTGCCATCTAAAATAAAATTAAATGCTCACTATTATTTTATAATAAAAAAATTTTAAAAAGTACTTATAAGTTTTGTAATTAATATAATAATTAGTGGTAAGATTTTTGTGTAATATTTTTTTTTAAACCATATAGTTAGTGAAATGTAAATGCTAAACACTAACTAAAGAGTATTTAATTTTTTAAAAAATAAACTCTAATTATGAAATATGAACATCCAAATCAGAGTAACAATGATGGATGCATGGTATTTATTCAATCTGTAACCGACCAGTCGAACTTGGTGGCACTCTTTTGGTCCACTACCATTTTACTTGTAGCGTTAAGAAATTAATTACTTCATTAGTCAATGTTTTAATTATAATTAATTAAACACTTGATAATTAGTGGCATAATAATAATAATAATAATAATAATAATAATAATAATAATAATAATAATAATCAATTCAAGAATTAGATCATTACTACGACATCATCCCTTCTTTCAAGGACGAGTTAGTCCCGCTTTAGGATTTTCTTTTCTTGTTTAATTTTAAAGGTACGAATCTGAGGACACGTTTCAGTCTATGGATGGGAATGGGATGGGGTGAGTAGTACTGGTAGTGTTTTCTTTGGCAACAAATTAAATTACTAGTTGAAACTGTCACGGGGTCAGCCCCATACATTGAATTCATGATCAAGTTTAAATATATATATATATATATTAATTAAAATAGTACTACTCATAAATGACTTGATTAGGAAAAACTAAATAATCCTTTGAAATCTATATATTAATTCGATAGTTACAAAATATAAAATTAAAAAAAAAATCTTAGTCAAACATTTTAGAAATTGTAATAATAAAAAAAATTAATTTCTTTCCTTAAAGATAATAGTAAAAAAAAAAGGGGTAATAAATACATATATTCTAAATGATGGTAAAGTTAGAAGCAGTTGGGTACGTAACGTAGCCACGCATTTTGGTAAATTAGCAGTTAAGAATAAGGTAAGATTAGCTCGAATTAACTTGGAAGTTGAAACACCAACTTATAATTAATTTTTCCCTTTTGTAAGCTATATATATATATATAGCTCTGTCTGTCTTACACGGCATGTCATTTAATTCAATACCGTGTGAGTTGAGTGCTTCTCTCTTGAATTTGCTCAATTCACCATCCAATGCAATGAATGATGGATTGTATTTTGAAAATGTAGGTTTAATTTAATACTAAGAGTTATAATTCATTTTTAAAACATACTACCCCATCTCATAAAGATAGTCCACGTTTTCTTTTTTCTTAATTCTAAATTATAGTCCAGTTTCTTTTTTGATGAGAGATGTTTATAGGTTAAAAGATAAAATTACCATCATTAATTATTTCTTCATATCTATTACTTTCAATTCTAATAAATTAAATATATGGTATAAAAGTAAAATTACCTTTAAAATTAATTATATTAATTACACTATCTAACTTTTCTTAAGATCTGTAGAAAAGTAAAATAGACTATATTTATGGGACGGAGATAGTATATTAATTGAATGTCCGTTCATCTTTATATGGTAACATTAAATTAAATTTTAATTAATGTGAAAATAGAAATAGCAATATTCAATTTAATTATTTATAGAGAATTGAATGAAGAAAAAGAAAGGCAATACAGAGTGACGTAGATGGAGCATTAAATCCAATCCAATCCAATCGACCTCAAGTACTATAATGAAGGATTCATTCACATAGGTAGTATGGTATAATAGTACCAGTTGTATAAGTTTGCAAGGCTGAGAAGAGCAGTTTGGGGCAGCATGCTTTTGTGGCACAAGCCCAGCCATGGCCATACCAAAGGGATTGTTTGGAATATGACTCCTCAAAAGCCTTATTATTAATTATTACAGGTAAGTAAGTATAACTTTATTCAGGTTTGACTGTTGGCCCCTTTCTTCTTAATCACTCCGTCCGTTCCACTAAAATATAAGTGAACATTTTATTTATTCTACAATATAAGACGTATTATTATTATGTTTTTTTTCTTCTATTATTGTCGTTTATTGATATTCTTATTTATCTATTACAAAAAAAAAGAGTGTAATTATGAATAAAAAAAATAAGAATATTTTTGACATATTATAATCACATTTAATTAAAACTTCTTAATTAATATGAAATTATGATTAAATTCTTATATTGTGAGATGGAATTAATAATTCTTCCATTCCAAATCATACATTCATTCATATATACGATCTGAGCTTCTCTGACAATTGAATTATAAAAAATAAAAAACAGCCAGCAAAAAAGGTGAAAGGAATTTTGTTACTATTTCAGTAACATTTACGTAAAAAAAAAAAAAAAATGGTGGTGATGGGGTGAGTTGAGCTAATGTTATTGTCATTTTTTGAGATGTACTGCAAATGAATAGGACTGCTCCTACTCGTAGGCTCCGTTTTCTTCCCCCACGAAATGGACGCTTCCTTTATCCTTATTTTGATCTCCTAATCCCACCTGTTCCTATATATCTATCTGCCAGATTCTGGGAGCCATTAATCACCCAAAATCATTGCTAGAAGAGGTTGAGGTTGAAGAATTAGTTAGAAAGAAGTGCAAGCGTTTTAATTTCTTATGCATAGGTTAATTTTTATTGAATTTAATTTATTATTTATGTGGATTAAGTAATACGGATGCAAATAGGCTTTATTATTATTATTATTATTATTATTAAAGGAAAAGGTAACATATTTTGCTAAACTGAATGGAAGGTACTAATATAAATAAATCAAATGTACTACTACAGGACTTTTTTTTTTTTTCCTTCCTTTCGGGTGTCTCTGCCTGGATCATTATTGGAATGGAATGGAACGGAACGGAACGGAACGGAAATACCTATTTCCCCACACAGTAGGGCCTGGGCTTTCTATTTCATTTTCGGCCCAACGTCTGCCTTTGTCATTTGTTTATGACAATGATTCTCTGTTTTCTTTTTCTTTCTCCACTTTCACAATAATTGTCCCCTTCCTTCGCATCATTATTAGCCTTTTCTTTCTTTGAAAAATGTACTTCTAATCTGTATTTAATCTCTACAATTACATGTTAATGAATTTTTTCCTTCTAATTTTCAACCCAAGATTCTTAATTGAATAGTGATAATTTAGTGGGAGTTTGGGTTGATTCTATGGTACAAAAGACAACTTGGACAATTGTTTAATTTAATTCTGGTATGATATGGTATAGTTAAGATGAACAAAACATTTTTTTTTTCTTTCAAAATTAACTTTGCATAAAGAAAAAAGAGTATAAATGTGAACAACTATCATGAAATAGATACCATACTAAACTCTATAGTATTTTATTTTATTTATTTATTGGGTCATATGTTACGAAGATTCAATCTTTCAAAAGGTATTTGATTGAGTTGCCTCTCAAAAAGATGGATGGAGAAAAAAAATATGTTATATTAAGTATTTATTATTATTATTTTTAATCCTCAAACCTAAGTCAACTAAATCATTGATCTTGAGAAAATAGGGTATGTTTGGGCGCTGAGGAATGGCCATTGAACGTGAGGATGACCATAAAGTCATATATATTTATATTTTACTGAAATTCAAGATTTGGAGGAATATTTAATATTTTGTTGCTTGTCAATTTGAGTTATAATAATAATTATTATTATTATTTCATTTTATGTTAGTATTAAAAGTTTAAGATAAACATAAGTGCAATTGTTATACTAATTATATATATATATATATATATATATATATAAAAGAGGAAATCATCATGTGACATAATTGATCACTCAGACAGCAGCCCACCGGGAGTTGTTGTCTCCACTGAAAGTGAAGGGTCGATGGCTACTGATGCTATTCCCACTTTAGTTCCAAAAAAATATGCCAATCTTCTTTCTCTCTACTTCATCTCTGGTTTTGTTTTGCAAGGTAATTTTTGATCGCAGTAGTCAATAAATAAATATATACATGAGATCCAATCCTAATTCATAATTAAATGTTTATTTTTATTATAAAAAAATCAAAGAATATATTTTAATTTAACATAATTAATAATGAAATCATGAGTTAACGGAAAGTAAATATTTAAATAAAATGAAATTTTTAATGAGAACTTAAATTAAAAAGTAAATATTTAATTATGAATGTTGTCATCCAGAGAGAATTAAGAAAGAAAAAACAAAAAGAAGTCAACCATTAAAAGAAAGAAAAAATGGGGAGGCATATATAGTCAAATGTTTCTTATTACACGTCATTTGGTTGGGAATAGTTGAAAATTGTACTACTAATATATATAGTAGTATTGGCTTTTGAACGACCAAACACTAGTCATGATCATGTGCATACGTGGTTTGGGTTGGGTCGTGGATTTCACCCAAACCCTTTTTGAATTTTGTTGGTGATTCCACTACCTTCATTTTCTTTCTCCAATTCATTACTACATTTTCTTAATCTCCCATTTTAGCTTTTAATGTAATTTATTATTTGACTTAATTATTTCTCTCATTTTATTTTATATAACTTTTTTTTTATCCACTTTTCAAAGATTTTGGAAAGAATTTTAAAAAATAAAATTTTTTTGGTTTAATTTAACTATATAAAAAAATTTAATTCTTTCTATCTGGAATTGAATAAATTATAGTTTAATAAAAAAAATAAAATAAAAATAAAAATTTAGAACTAAAGTAAGTAATTTAAAAGTGCGTTGTTCATTAAAGCATGGAGATGAGCTATGGTGTTTTAGATGATTAGAAGATAATTCTTCCACATAACATGGGATGGGAGGACACTCACAACCTTTTTCTACTATATTGAGTTATATTCTCCAGTCATTGTCACATATATCCCATCTATCTTAAAAAAGGCCAACTCCCAACATATGTATATAGTAGATTCAGTGTATCTTCCCTTTGACCTTTGTTATATACTACCTACGGTACCATTGCGACACTTTTGACGCAAACCATGGCATACTTTTTTACAAGTACCATCCTTAGTTTTCTAGACTTCTAATTTTATAGGCAGGACATTTTTCTCCCCTTTTTTTCTTTGGCCCAATTAAGAAATTTCAATACTTTATAAATATAATTGAATAATAATCTTATTTAAACATTATAATTAAGAAATAAGATAGTAAAAATAAAATAATTGACATAGAGATTAAAATCTAATATAGATATCACACATACATCATATCATATTTTAGGATGAATCCACAATCCATGCAAATATTGATGAACATGTACCTTCTCTTTTTGTCATTTATTAATCAATTTGTTCTTGAATCTTGATCATCCACGCATGTGCCACCGCGCTGGATTCCAACAAGGCATTTGTTACCTGCAGACGTGAGAGTCTATTCACCCCTATATAAGCTATAAGCTCCTTTCAATTCCCATGCCATCTTGAACCAAAAAATAGTATGCTTTCCTCATTCCTCCCCTGCCCTTCTCTCTCCCCAACAGTTCCATCCTAATTATATTGTGTCTTCCTTTATCTATATCTCAAAGTGAGATTCTGAAATCACCATCCTTTTCCAATATGAATAAATATATGTGTGTGTATGTACTATATGATCTGTTGCTTTAATTTAATCAATGAATGAAGAAATAAAGTTTGATTACTTGCATGTATGGATTTGATCAGGATAATGCAGACAGTAATTGAGAAGATAGTACGAGTAATGGTGCTTTTCCTATTCATATGCACAAACGCTGCCGAATTGAGTTGGAATCGAGGTCCAAGAAGATCAGACTCGCCGGAGCAGGTCGCCGGAACCAGCTCCTATTGCTTGAGTTGGAGAACCGCGGTGGAGGCTGGGAATATACGTGCATGGAGGACTGTCCCAACTCAGTGCCTGCGCCACGTTGAAACTTACATGATTGGTGGGCAATACAACCACGACCTGAGCTTAATCCTGGACAACATTTTCAGCTACCTTGACGAAATCGTCCTTTCTGATGATGGAATGGACGCCTGGATTCTTGATGTTGATGATACCTGCATCTCCAATGTCTTCTATTACAGAGCAAAGCGTTTTGGGTATATACAGTTTTACTTTTGCCCTTTTCTTCCTCTCACTAGTACTAATTTAGCTAGTATAATGATTAACATGCAGATGTGAGCCATATGATCCCGTAGGTTTCAAGAACTGGGCGTCCAGAGGAGGATGCCCAGCTATTCCAGAGGTTTTGCAATTGTTCATCAGGTTGGTGGCCAGTGGGTTTAAAGTGTTTCTTGTTACCGGTAGAGATGAGGAAACACTTGGTCAAGTCACTCTTGATAATTTGCACAATCAGGGATTCATTGGATATGAAAGGCTCATTTTAAGGTAAGTTACTTACGGTAGTAGCTAGCCATTTTCGAAACCAAATAATAAGCAACTGAACGGATTGAGAACTCTGCTTGTCTCTCAGAACGCCTACCTACAGGGGACAGAGTGCTGTGATTTACAAGTCGGAGATTAGGAAACTGTTGGAGGAAGAAGGTTACAGAATATGGGGCAACGTCGGAGACCAATGGAGTGATCTTCAGGGAGATTGTTCTGGAAACCGGACATTCAAGCTTCCCAATCCCATGTATTTTGTACCTTGATTTTGATTGTTATGTTAGCTAGGCAGAGCCAGGAGGAATCACTTCTTCGATCTCCCTTGGTTATGGGAACCATCACCAACTATTTTCCATTCTACTACTTTGTACTTCAAATTCCAAGGTTAGATGTATACAGAAAATTTGTGAAAGTTTCGGCAAAGAAAAGAATCATATGATCCCGTATAAGGTCAAAAAAACTCTCCTCACAGATCATTTGTATGAAAAAATTGTGTTAAATCGATGTAAATAATCGAGATTATAGCTGTGATGATGGCAAGATTCTTCAAAATGAAAGATGGTAAGATGCTGAATGTCAATGATCTCTATTTTTATGACTGATTATTCATTGACATGGGATGATTCAATTGCCAAATGATGCTCAGTGAGAACAAGGTTTTGTAATTATAGATTCAAGAACGTTAGACAAACATACTTGCATAGTTTGCAGTCTTTAGTTCCTACTTCCTCCACATTCATTAAGACACAGAACATCTCCTACTTCTACCACTTCTTTCTGAAGCTTTGGATTTCCTCCCACACTTTTGTTGTTTGCTACCCACTGGAACACCGAATAGCCCAATTTTTCCTATGCCTCTGGAAATTGAATTTAGAAAGGTCTTCCCTTGTGTTGATTTATCCATCATCCCTTGTTTCATGAACACCTGTTCCTTCTCCAATTCACTGAGCCTAACTCTCATTCTTGATATCTCAAGTTTGAGTTCTCTGTTCTCCCTCCTCAATGAAGCATATGTATCTCGTGGGGACATGGCTGCACTAGGAACTCCACTGCTTATTTTTGTTGACAGGAAACCATCCCCAGAACTTGTGGACAATGCATTCTTCAACCGAAGTTGCTCAAAGTAGAGGACTCGGACAACCATCTGTACTGGAAGTCGATCATTCTGAGCAGCATGATTGCAGGCTTCTTGAGAGAGCTTTTGGCAGTCTATAAACTTGCATAGCTTTTTGCAATCATTCTCTGTCAGCATTGGATGTGCCTGGATATATGACAACAGAGAAAGGGCATGAGTGCATATAGATAAAAAATGTCTGATGTGCTGCTTACCAGAAATGGCTTGTGAGTTAGAAAACCTTACTTTTAGAAAAATATCAATAGCCCTGTAAAGTCCATCATCAATAACACGGGCATAATCAGGCAGTATCTCTACCATTGAAATAAACTTTTGAAGGCTCAAATAAGGATCAGGAGCAATTTCAGCTAGATAGGCATCAACAAGTCTTCCAACCTTCAACAGCGAGTCATGGCTTGAAGAAGCAATTCCATCTGATTCATATCCACAATCTTCAGTTTCTTCCTCTTCAATCCGTTGAAGAAAATGCACCAGGATTCTCCGGATGGTATCTATGTCAAATAGCGAGTCACCAGGTTGGACAGACGGTATAAGCAGATCATCCAGCAATATCATTTCCAAACGACAAGCAATTCTTCTTTCAAGTTCAAGCCTGCAGGCTAGTGTTGCATCCACCATGATCCCTACCCTCAGCATCCCAAATAGAAAATTCAGAGGAACAGATGAGTTTTTCTCTGCAGGTAGCAAATTTGCAAGAGTTTCCACAATTGCTCTTTGGCCATGCTCCACCATGCGAGGATATGTTCTTGCTGGATTCCATATTTGCGGTTTCTCTATACCCTTCAGAGAAACTTGGGCGTAGTGCATTAAAGAGGCAACAATGCTATCAGAACGCACACCAGTTTGTTCCATGGTAGCTACAACTCTTTTATAAAAATCAATCCTAAGTACTGAGAGGTCTTCGACCCACCACTCAAGACACCGATCCTTAATGTCTAAGGATCCACCATCACAATCCAGACGAGACAAACCAGACACCAACTGCTCTTTACAGGCATTCCTAGCAATAGCATCAATACACCTCTCAGGAATTCCAACATCCTCAGCACAAGGTAGCAAGTTCTCGCATGAAGATAGTACTTCCACTGATTTTTCAAGACTTTGCATGACAATCTCATCAAGATAGGTTTCTGTACGTGCAATGAGGTTTTCCTCTTGATAATCCTCAGTCATTTCTAGATACTCTGCAGCACAGCGTAGATGAGCTACATTGGCTGTTGTGATTTCGAAGTTCATCCCATAGCAGAATTTTGCTGCAAGTTTAAACGTTTCAGGCCCTCCTGGAAAATTATGGAGTTCCAATTCTGAGAGATTTGTGCCTTTGAGATCAGCTACCATCTTTCGGATCTTTCCACTTTGAGACACGAGGGGGAACTTTTATAAACAGAGACTGTGTTATTTGATAAATGTGCAAAATCAAGGAAAGAAATATATAATTTGACTTTCAATTATTTGGGCATGATTTACATATAATGAGTTCCTGGTTACATTCAACCACTATGCATGAAAATCAAATGCCGGGATTGAAGTATTGGTTACATTCTGTCACCATGCATAAAAATAAATCCTACATTAGGTGTTGTAAAAACTTTCCCACTCTAGATTCATAAAACAGAAATTTCTTTTGCCACATTATCAGATTAGAGAATCAACATCATCAAGTTTTATTCTTTTCCTTGCATCAAAATGAAATAAGTAGTTAAGTGAAAAGGCAAACATTAATATTATATCCAAAAGGTGCCAGCATGTTGTCACCAAGAGCTTCCTATACAACTGTTGTGTATACTATAAGGTAGAGATTTACCAAGAAAGAAACTTCTCAAGAAGCTTAGACATAATTATGAGAAGGTCAAAGTACCTTGTGCAGTAAAAAGGAGTCACCACCAACAAAAATTGTGATATCTCCTGCAACATCTGAGAAGATCCTGTTTGCAAGAGGCCTGTATTTAGCATGCAGCAGAAGAACATGAATGCAAACCAGGAAAGTTCATATTGGTTGATGAAGAGATTTGGTAGCTGATCTCTGCCACTTAAACAAGCAGTGCACAAAGAAGAAATATTATTTGGAAAGAGGGTAAGGTACTAACAGAAAATCCAAGGAGTAAAATAAACAAACACAGGTCTAATCGGTAAAATTTAGTCCATGATTCCGAGAAGAATCTTCTCTTCTGTTAAGATTAGGTTCCTCTACAAGTTCTAAGAAATTTTATTTTAGCAGATCAATATCGGATGCAGCAAAAGGAGAGACACATCGATCAGAAAAGGCAAACGCACAGAACACCCAGATAAGCAGACAGGCTAAACAATTTCTTTTGTGTCTCGCTTCTTGAGGAATCTTGTGCAACTGTTGTCTAAACATCCATTGCCAGGCTGAGAATAAGATTCCAGAAACTAACAAGGGAACTAAGAAATCTAAAATGCATGTAAAACATAGGCTAAATAACATCAAGGGGTTCAAGAAAAGAGAGATAAATTGGGGAAGCCAGAGAAAAGTTTTACCGATCAGCAAAGGAGTTACAGAACTTGGTAGAGGGAGAGTGTTGAGGAGGGTGCTCGCACACCATTATATGCAAAGAGTACTACTCAAATTGCCAGTGTGTACTATGTGGTTGGTCCTGGCCTAGTCGGAACTTGGAAAGACGGAAGCAGAAGTAGATCATGAGCCGGTTTCTCCTTCAAAAGACTTATCTTTAGCTCATTACAACAGTCTTAAGCTAAAAAGATGAATCTTGATGGAGCTATGAATTTACAGGAGTGGCTGCACCGGAACAAGAGAACAGAAGAAAAACCTTCTTTTCGTCTTTCCACAGAAGCACCTTTTGCTTTTGATAATCCCTCTGTCTTGTAGTATGGAATGGTTTGGATTATGGGATTGGAATCTTTGTTTTTGCTTGGTTTACATGAAATAATAATGACCAGTTCCACTGCCCATATGTTACTTTTAATACTCCCAAGTTCGTGTCTTTGGCAACAAATATGACAACCGCTCAATCAGACAAACATGTCCGAAAGGCAAAAGCAGCAGCCTGGTCAGTAACAAGTTTAATTATGAGATTAGTTACAAATACTTGCAAGGAGTTCGAAAATTTTTTAACAAAAAGCTAGAGCCAAAGGTTAAGGAAAGGCCATGAGGAGCGTTTTCGGGTAGGACATGTTGAAAACTCACTGATATAATGGATTGACACTATCAGTAAATAAATGGTATGTTAAGCACTGATTTATGAGTACAGCAGCGGTGGTACAAGCTTTATAGGAATGACCAACGAAAGAAAGAAACTCTAGTCTGAAATGAAGGGTGGCGTGGATCCATTGGAAACCGATCCAGTGTCAATTTTGTGAGTGGGATGGTGGAGAACAAACATGTAAAGCAGAGCGAAGCCAAGAAAAAGCCATAAAGGGCCGGATTGGATATGGGAAGGAAGGAAGCGTGGACTGATTATTTTGACTCGATTTCCAAGAAAGAAAGCAGCAAAGCATTAGACGAAGGAAGAACAACTCAACTCGGCAGCCTTTTCTTTTTTATCTTGGTAATAATATATTAATATCCCTTCTCCCTTCCCTGTTTGGAGTGGCTGTCATTTCAGTTTCTTTTGGTTGTTTTGGAGACTGATAATGATACGGGTAAAGCAGGTTCAAAGGAGAGACCTGTTTTTTGATTGCAAATATGAAAACATCATCGTCCTTCTTCGGAATGGATCGAAACAAGCCAAATACTAGTGTCGATAATGGCTTTGGTTGATTGATTTAAGTGGGACTTTCGTTACAAATGAGAATGCAGAATTCAATGCCCAGGAGGAGAGAAGCAAAGTGGCAAATGACAAAGACACAAGGGCTTGTCGGTTGATCTGGGACAATCTCACATTCCTCCAATCTACTCACATTCTGCTTCCCGAATTCTGATCCGCTGCATTGGGCCTTCCATAATCCTCCCCTTTTATGTGGTACTATACGCTTAAGCCAAATAAATTTATTTAAGATAATTTGTTATTTCATATTTTATCAAAAGTATTCATTAATTTTTTTAATATAACATTTTATGAATTAAAATTATTTTGAAAAATTTTCAACAACCAATTTAATTCATTGCCCGGGGGATTAATTTATTTGCAATCACATAATCTCAAACTAGAAGAACGGAGTTAACCATGGTTAAGCCAAAAATAAGGGGCGGTCAGTGTAATGTAGAATGTAATCGCATATGGCCCAAAGGAGAGAAAGACCATTCATCTTTGCGGATATCCTTTGGCTGTGTCTTCGGGTTGGGGCCGAGGCCCCATAAACAGTATTGTGTAGATAGCAAGATTTCTTGAAAATCGAGGATGAGAATCGGCCATATCCGCTCTCCTTCGGCTATGTAAGTCATTTTTAGGAGACTGATGAGCTCTTCGTGTGCTGCTTTCGGTTTCATTTAAGCAATTTTTTTGGTTTGTTTGTTTTTTTTTTTTTTTTCTTTTGCAGTCATCCCATTATTCCAATAAGTTGCACTTCTCAAGCACTGCCGTATAGGTGGCAATGTCTCCACAAGCTCAACTCTGGTATCTACCGAGGTGTGTATTTACTTCACATATATATTTGTTTATTTTCATTTTCCTAAATTGGGTTGTAGTTTCAGGACTTTAAGTTTTGGTGATTATGTTTGCGTTTGCTCTGATCAAGTTGAATTAGGCGCTGAACCTATGCCAATTATCCCATTGATTTTCCTAAGCATTGACGTCGAGTACATGTTGTTAATTTATCAATTTGAAAACTTTCTGATGGACTGACAGATAATTGTGTATAGGGTTCAGGCGACTCAGTGTCAAAGCTTGAGACTTTTCCTGGAAAGGAAAAAGAAAGTTGGCACCTTTATTGTCTAACTCTATCATGGCTGATTAGTTTTTCATTTAAATATGAACTATCAATACAGAGGAAACATAGGATAACACAAAGTATCGCTGGCTAATATCTCAGGTTACTTGATGCATTACTTCGTTTTCTCTGTTAAACTTCACAATGTTATCATCTTTTCTTTGCAGGTAGCAGGAGTGCCAAGCTCTCTCATCTGACTGCTGGTTTTTGGGAATCAATCAGATCTGGGTAACTCCCCTCCACCCAAAAAATAAAATAAAAAGAAGAAAAACCTGATCATTGATGGTGGTTATTAACCCTGAAATGTAATCCTTTTTGACTACGTGCTTCCAATTTACCATAAATAGAAGTCACAGCCACTGATTAGTTCTTATTTGGCAATTCTTTGACATCCGAGAACTTCAAAATATCTGCCAAACGTTTGTTTTTGCATGATGATAAGTGAGTACGACTCTTATTTTATGTTTGGAAGAAAGTGGTTTCTTCAAGTAAATGCCAAGGAAGAGAGGTAGTAGTTAACTATATGTCCTCAGTTATGAGTGCATAATTTACACATGCTTAATTGAGACCTTCGTTGTGCTGTCTGATAAACCTTATCATCCTCTATGCCTCCGTGCTTTTCATAGTTGTAATTTATAAGAAAGAAGAGGACAAGAGGTCACTCTTGTTCAGAAAATATGGCACTATATTAAGCACTTAAAAAAAAAAATAATAATAATTAATTGACGTATGCAAGCAAATGAAAAGAAATCTCCACATCACGTGGAAGAAAGAGGGAAGAAATTAAAAAAAGAAAAGTTTATTAAATATTTAATAATTCCTTTTCCCATTGTCCATGTGTATTGCTGGAGCTTTCATATCTTTTAATGAATTATTATCATAATACCATCAAAGTTTGATCATTTGTTTTCTGTGGGAACTGTTTTCAGTGTCACTATGACAATGCTATATACATGTCCTGTGAGATGATTTACTGAATGACTTGGTATCAAAATGAGGTTGGTTAATATTGTTATTCATTCATAGGCGAGCATTTAATTTCTGTTACATTATGTTTATATTGTATGGTTCTTGTGCTTTACTGTCAAGAAGAGTGGCTTTTGATTGAATTCTACCTCCCAAGTCCAAAACTTGCTCTTCTTTCAGGATTTTGAAGAATAATACGACACAAGTTATTGAACCGCTGTCTACCATTCAAGATGAGGAAGAAGTATTGCCTGATGAGTTTGTTCTAGTTGAAAAGACTGAACCCGATGGAACACTCGAACAAATCACGTTTTCATCTGGTGGGGAGGTTGATGTGTATGATCTCCAAGCCTTATGTGATAAGGTATTTAACTTTACCCATCTCCTTCTTGCTCTTTTTGTTACTTCTCAATCTGCAATTCAATGCACAGCTGAGAAAGAGGTATTATAGGATCATACTTTGATTATGCAGCTGCATAAATTTATGTGCTTTTAAATTACATATTGCATTGCCTACTTACATAGAACATTTTTTGTCTGGGGAAAGGATTTTTCAGATGTCAGTTTGTGATCTTTGCCACTCCTTAGTTGGTTTTTGTCCCTCAAGTAATTTTGCTTCTCGTGGATCTGTTACATGAATTTACCATACTTTTGCTTCCTGTAATGTTGTTTCATATATAATTTTTTAATTATTTGTTTTAAGATTGATAGCCATGCTTCAGATGAAAAGTCAGTTCGGCTACTTTACGTTAGTGAATTGTGGTTGCCTTGGCAGGTTGGATGGCCCCGAAGGCCACTGTCAAAGCTAGCCGCTGCTTTGAAAAACAGCTACATGGTTGCAACTTTGCATTTGATTAGGAAACCTGCTAGTGGAGGTATGTGGTAAATGGAGTTTGGTTGTGTTCCTCAATGAATTTACAGAAACAAATCTTTTCTTCGCTTGCTTATTTGTTTTGTTTCTAAGTTTTGGCAACTTAAGTAATCTTTTAAAATGAGTGACAAATATCTTAGTGTACTTGGGCAAGTTACTTGGCAGAAGGAGATGCCCAAAAGAGGCTTATAGGCATGGCACGTGCTACATCCGATCATGCTTTTAATGCAACAATTTGGGATGTTCTTGTTGACCCTGCATATCAGGTATGTGATGTTAACTATGATGGAGAAATTTTGGGTGTTCGTAAAATGTTGTGAAAGGGAAGATATAAGAGTTTCTACTCTCTCCAAAATTATCTGCTCTGAGGTCATGACTGGGGATTCATTGTTAAACTTGATGCATGTTGACTTCATCTCTGTGGAATAGGATTTGGCTACCAGATTTAAAAAATGTGAGCTTTTGGGAAAAGATTAGAGACAATTTCTTATCTACCCTGAAAAGGCTTACTTGACTGCACAGACCATTGTATTAAGATTCTGCTGATCTATTTCTATGCAAGGTGGAAGTTAAAATCTGGTTTGATTAATGAAGTGATAATGACCTAAGACCATTTGTCATTCAAATACATGGTTATTGATTATTTATTATTCAAGTTATTGGTATGCATCATTTTTTAATTGATTTGATGTAATGTTCAACCACCATAGTGGCTCATCTCTGTATTATGTATGGCTCCTTTATGTTGACATACAGGGTCAAGGTCTTGGAAAAGCTCTCATTGAGAAGATTATCGTTGCTCTTCTTCAGAGGGACATTGGGAATATAACACTTTTTGCAGATAGTCAAGGTACTGCTAAAAGAATTGTCATGGACAAAATTTTTTTTTTTTTTTAAGCAAATTAGTTGATGGCTTAAAACTTGTGATCAGAGGAAAATCATATTGAAATTTTCTCATCTATCCCTACGACATTTATCTCTTTTATGATTTTTCATTCCCTTGAAGATTCTTCTGGAGTTACTTTGTTCTGGCCAATAAACTCTTCGCTAGTGCCCAAAACTCTGATGAGGTTAACTTTGTTATGCTGCAGTGGTGGAATTCTATAAAAATTTAGGCTTTGAAGCTGATCCAGAGGGCATAAAAGGCATGTTTTGGTACCCCAAGTATTAGTTCTTCGAAGATCCAGGCAAAAGTTACAGCTAGAATCATATGATGTCATTTCCTTGGAGACAATGATGGAGATCTACATTTATGACAATCAATCAAGCATTCATCTGGTCATCATCCTGCTGATATTGATTTCATGAGTGTCGTACGTAACGCCCTTCAAAGGCTGATTTTTTTTTTTTTTTGATTGGTTATTCAGCTGTTGTATGTAACTTGGCATATTAAAACATTTAGAGCATTTTGATAGAAGTTTTTTTAAATTGTTGCTTCCTGCTGCTTATCTACTTCTAGAGTGTAGACTTTGTAAGCCTATTATACTTGGTCAATTTTGCTCAAGTGGTGATGTTAAGAAAATGATGGAAAAGTAAATTTATTGTCCTGGTTGGATTTTATTAAAGCCCTTAAAGAAGACTACAGATTTTCTTGTGATTTTACTGCCCAGTTATCTTCTCCAAGTATGAAATGTTATTTAGACCATTGATATTTATTTACAGTGCTTGTTATTACAAGTTATCATTATTAACTTAACATGTGTAGTTGACACTTGGTGAGGCTCTAGGCCTGATTGACTTAATTGGATTACACCATTGGTTTTGTTGTTCTATTAATAACTGTCTGTTACTTTCATGGTGGCTAAGTTTCTAACTTTGTTCCAAGCAATATCTGGAAACTTTCAATTTACATGGTTTTTAATATTGTTTGGGGGCGATTTGTATATATTTCAGAATATTATTATTGTGGTTTTTCAATTAGTTTTCTACTTTTTATTCTTTATGAGTACTATTTTTTTTAATATTTTTGTTTTTTTCATCTCACTTCATCCTCTAGCTCTTCGAAAATAGTTGAGTAATTTAATTAATTTTGTATTTAAATACGGTCGAAATTAAATGTTTTATCAAAGTGACAAAATTAACTAATTTAATTTATCAATTATCAAAAATGAAAAGAACTAAAATGTTGGGGATATTTTGGGTTATTGCAATATCTTTGGCTGTCCAATGTGCATGCATGCGCTCTCTTTGAAGTACATAACTACTATCCGAATGAATTTTGGGGAGCCAATCAGTAAACCGCAAGGACAAAAGGCGAGCATCGGTTCGACAGGGCACTGGCTTCACGACCTGCCACTGAACTCCTTGGATTTTCAGTTTGATCGTCCTTGTCCTCGGTTCGGTATCGCGGCACAATCTTTCCCCGTTGCAGAGGTTTTGAAGTTCGGATTTCGCCAGAAATTGTTGTGCATTCAAACATACCGAACGCCCTTGAATAGGTCCTCCCCTGTCTATCGTCACTGGGGACTACCTTATCTTCTGACTTTCCATGACTGAAAACTTTGTAAAGTTTCAACCTTTTTTTAAAATAATAAATAAATATTAATCTTTGGCCTCCATGAAAAACTAAGTGTGTCCCACCAATTGGATGAGGTACTCTCAGTTGACAATACCACATTCTTCCAAAATTTTTGGCCTGATTCAATTTATTCAAGTTCCCTTTATTAAATATCATATATGATGTCTACAAGCTAACTGTCGTTGTCTTTATGAGTATGCGCATTATTGTTTTGCTTATTACTGTTAGGTAGCAGCAATGCGAGGTATTCCTATAAGCAAACAGAAGAGATATATTGGCATACCTATCTAGTGCAACTTTGCTTTTGAAAATATCAAGAAAGTGAATAAAAGCATTAATGCCCATTTCCTTTAAAAATGTCATTTAAAATCATACAGAAGCTTTGTTAGAACATATTTCCCCCTTTCAGTTTTGGAATCTTGTCCAGTTATATTGGTTTACATGATATATATAAATATATATATATATATATATATATCTTACCCATGTTCCCTTTGATGAATATGAAGAAGGCAGGGATAGATTCCTGTCTCTGTGTAACACTTTTTGTATTCTCTTCATGTTGGTTGGCAATTTGTGCTCAGGAGCCCGATACTGATCCCCGGGAAGGTGCTATTCTTGATCCTAGAATCTTTAATAGTCCTTTCCAAAATTTCTTTTCACAGGCACACTTTCTAATTTGTACACAGGCACCTGTATGGTTGACATATAAATGTCAATTGTCTTGTTATCCTTGTATTGCAGTCTCAGCATTATTAGAAGTTCGCCGTCATCTAAAGGATCCCCTCAATAATCTTTGGAATTGGAAGAAGAAGACAGATCCATGCATTACAAATTGGAATGGGGTGAGATGCACGGTGAATTTGACTGATGGCTATCAGCATGTTCAAGAACTGTAAGTAGTTTACTTTAAGATTTTCATTGCATCACGTTTCCTTCCAAGCCTTACCCATTTCCAATTCTAAGTAAGAACAAGTTAACTTTGTGGGAATAAGAAAAAATTGCAGAACAGATACCCTCTTGCAACTAATTAAAATTTAAAGTAAAAAGGAATCAATGTTGAATGACCAGGAAACTTGGGAGCATCAAAATTTTCCTTGAGCTTAATACCCGTTTGATAGTTCAATTTTTTTTTAAGACGTCGGAGATCAGGTATTTTCTTTAATTGGTGAGGTTATTATACAAAGCATTGCGACATCTTAACATACCTATGTAATTTGATTTACACATTTCTGGAAAAAACTGATCAGTTTGTCAGTTATCAACAATTCAATTGCGATTTACCGAACCTACAGGGTTTGAGTTAGCCAATGATTCATGACTGGCTAACTGCAGGTACAATTAGTGAGTTGCCTGGATTATCTTGATCCTCTCCATTTCTAAATCTGTGCAGGCGTTTGTTGCGCTATAATCTTTCTGGAACTTTGGTCCCTGAGCTTGGACAATTATCCAAAATGTCCATTATGTGAGTTTCTGCAAATCTAAAATCTTTGAAGTGTATCTTCAAGGTAGTTAATAACATCTACCGGCAGGGATTTTATGTGGAACAATATCAGCGGCAGTATACCTCGGGAGATTGGCAATATCACTGCATTAATATTCCTGTATGTTTTACTTCCTGCTCTTTGATTGTGTATCATCCAAAAACTGCTGAATATGTTTAAAAAATGAATTCTTGTATTGAGCTGAGATATACTTCTGTTGCTTACGTAATAGTAAATAAATATCCATATTTGTTTTCCCATGGGTGTTATTTTGGTTCTTGAACCCATTCAACAGTTTCTTTTGGCCCAGAATAAACTAGTTCATTTTCATTTAATCAGTTCTGATACATGATTCCATTAATCTAAGCTAGGATTTTAGGACACCTTAAGATTGAACCCTGGATACCTTTTGCTTACTGTCTGTAGATATTGCTTCCCTTTGCATCCTTAAGATGTTGTTTGATTCTCCATTATTAGGGTACCGTAGGGAGATTCAATTTATCATAGGGTAAGGGAACCTTGAACTAAGGCAGAGTTCCTTGACTGTGTAAAATTATGGTATCAAAAATAGTGTATCTTTTAAAGTTAACATGAACTTCCAAAATAAAATGCCAGGCTGTGTGTATCACAACATTTGGAGTGTTCCATTTGAAGATTGACAGGGATGTTGTTGGTTGCTCCCTATGGTCACATCGCATTCTGGCCTCTACATCTTTTCTTGTGCAGCCCTTATCTGCAAAGTTATTATCTAAAGACGGGCACTAAGGCGTGGTTTGTATTTGGTATATGATGGTAGATCTCTTGTTAGAAGCAAATCATTATGTGACCTTCATAATGGTCCTGCTTTTTTCCTTTGGGATCTTTTACTCTGCTGTGGATTTGTATGAAAGAAGAAGATGCTTTAGATCTATAATCTTTTAGATCCGGAATAAAGCTTTTCGATCCCTCTGCTGTTCCTATGAACTGAAAATTGTAGTTTTAGATGAGTTAATTCTGTTCTTTGGAACTGTCCTTGTATATCACTTCAATATCTTGACTGACAATTTTGCATTTGCATGTTCTTGGAAGATGAGACCATAGTGTTCTGTATGTGCAGGCTCTTGAGTGGGAATCAAATATCAGGACCTTTACCAGATGAGCTTGGCTATCTTCCTAATCTGGTTAAATTTCAGTTGGATCTGAATTATATATCTGGTCCAATTCCTGAATCTTTCTCCAATTTGCCCAAAGTTAAACATTTGTGAGTTTGTACTTTTAGCTAAATTCTTCTTGTTCTAAAATATTTCTGTTACTTCTGTATAAATGTTTAACTATCTCTATTGTCTGTGCTACATTGCAGCCATATGAATAACAATTCAATCAGTGGTCAAATTCCTCCTGTGCTTTATAAACTTCCCTTGCTTCAGCATTTGTAAGTTCCATCTATAAGTATTGTGGAAGAAACATGCATGACCATATTTATCTTATTTTCTGTGCTATAATTACATGGAAGTTACACTCTGTTTAAAATATTCCCACTCATTTAGTGATGCAACGATTACAGCCTTTTGGACAACAACAACTTATCAGGGTATCTTCCACAGGAGCTTTCGCAGATGCAGGGATTGACAATTCTGTATGCTTAATCCTCACTACACTCTTCTTTCTTAACAAATTATATCCTGAAGAGCTCTCATCTCACCACTGAGTGCGCTGCCCCCCCCCCCCAAAAAAAAAAAAAATGCGTCATGCAGACAACTTGACAACAATAACTTTGAAGGGAGTATAATTCCAGGCTCTTACGGAAACATGACTAAACTCTTCAAGTTGTAAGTTTTGTTTAGTTATAAGTTCTTCATTCTTTCCTTTTGAGCTCATTATTTCTCTTGTCAAACCAGCAACATGTTCACATTCAGAATCTACATCAAAACATATTCAGAATTTTGTGGAAATTGATAAGATACTACATTACACCTGTTTCCAATTATCCATCCAACTATCAAAGATCTGATCCTGTCATATGCTCAGATCAATCTGCTGAGCCAGGCTTCATTAGTACTGCATATGATAATTCATTAATTTTGTAGGAGTCTTAGAAACTGCAACTTGAGAGGAACACTTCCGGATCTAAGTCGGATTCGAGGCCTTCTTTATCTGTAAGTTGAAATTTCTTGCTTCTAATTAAAGGTAGTCTTTCGGAGAGAAGGAAAAGTTAGATTGTGAATTGTTGAAGCTGTTAGCCTCCTGTCTGTGGAGCTTTAATTTGTAGTTACCTCATCATCTGATTGGGAATATGCTCAAAAGGTTTCTCAGGATAAAATAAAAGTCATAGTTGACATCAAGGGTTATTCAATAACTATTGCATCTAACTTATTTGGGCTCATGTGCAGAGACCTCAGTGGGAACCAACTCACAGGAAATATACCATCAAGTAAATTGTCTGATAACATCACCACGATGTAAGTGACAGACGGAGTCCAAACCTATTGCTGTTTGACTTTCTATAAAATATTCTCGGCATGTATTTTCATGAAACTGATGCATTCAAGCATCTATTTTCCAACTCTTTCTTTCTCTACATGCTCCTACAATATCCTTGAAGCACTTTTGCTGCCTTTGCTAAATAATGTGGCATAATTTGATGGCAAACAAAATTGAACGTGTTGTCTGATTGATCTATTGCAGAGACCTGTCAAACAATCAGCTGAATGGATCTATTCCTTTAAATTTTACTGGTTTTCTTCATCTCCAGAAACTGTGAGGAATTCTCCTTTTTTTCATATTGTAATTATGTGGTTTCAACATTCTTGTTCATGTAATTTTGAATGCTTTTGTTTTTCTCCTCTGCATTCACTATGGCAGGTCGCTCAAGAACAATTCTCTCAGTGGCTCAATACCGTCTACCTTTTGGCAAAATAGGAGTTTCACTCCAGATGAAAAGCTTATATTGTAAGAAAGCCTTTGATGTGGTTCTGTAATACACTAATTTCTTGCCTCTTAGATGTAAATGTATAATGTTTGACCTGGAAATGTTCCTGCTTCAATGCCTTGACAATTCTCAAAGCCTTAAGGTTTCCCATTTAGGCATGCACACCTTATTGATTTTGTACTCTTTAAAAATTTTAAATTGACTAAAAGAGCATGAGACATAATTTTTTTAATTAATGGATAGAGAGTTCTGCCTTTTTCATATTTTTCATGTCTTTCTGATTCCTTAGGCTTCTCTATTGACTTATCATTTTATGTCACTACACAATATAATCTCTGACAAAACATTAATCTATACTCTGCAATTGTGGTTTACACATGGTTTTATACTACGATTTTGCAGGGAATTGGAAAACAACAGACTTTCAGACATTGCAGGCGTTCTTGATTCCCCTCCAAATGTTACAATAAAGTAGGTTTTTCATGAGACATTCTCATTGACGTACTTAGGTTCTGAAATTACACTAGATGCATACCTTCCCTATGCTTTGAATGCAGAATAAGCTTGGTCAAAACTACCTACACTGAGACTTCAATCTCTTAACCTGCTGAGTCAGTGATTGTCTAATCAAGCTGCTTAATTGTGAGACACATTTGCACATTCTTCTGTCAAATCTGTTGAACTAGGGATAGCTATCAGACACATATAGGTTACCAAAACAATAAATTGAGTAAAGAAATCTGACATTGGATGAAAATGATTCAATAGAAGCTGCTGAGTTGCAGACTGAACTTAAGATTATCTGATAATTAATAGGGGATGCATGAGATTAATTTACTCAGATTCTTCTTGCCTTGTGCCTTTCCCTTTCTATTTGAGTTTATTGATTTTCCTTGCTTTCTCAGAATTGTTTGATTTCTGTGCACTCAAATTTGCATCTGTTTCTAAATTGCTTTCACTATATCATTTTTAGTTGTTTGCTCATCATGCTCTCATGATTGTTTAAAATCCTCAATATATACCTGTCCTTCTTTCAAGTTTTACATGAACTTGCTACCGATGTTTCTAGATGTTTTATTTCTCATCATTTTTGAATTTGGTGTGTGTGTCAATTTTTAGACTTAGTGGAAATCCAGTCTGTGCAATTGCAAATGAGCAGAACATATCCCGACTTTGTGGATCTGAAAGAAGTGCAGCAGAGCAACCTGGAGGATTCAACAAAACTGTTTCATCTTGCTCACCTCAGTCCTGTGCTGCAACAGACTATTTTGAATACGTTCCATCATTACTGGATACTTGTTTTTGTGCGCTGCCCTTTGGAGTAGAGCTGCGACTCAGAAGTCCTAGCATATCAGATTTTCCTCCGTATCGTCCTCGATTTATGAACTACATTGCAAATAATGTTCACATTAATCTTTCTCAGCTAGATATTGGTTCAGTAGTATGGGAAAAGCGTAGGCTAAGAATGTACTTAAAATTCTTTCCTTTATATACCGACGGTACTGATAAATTTAGTAATGATGAAGTTCAACGAATTGCTAACCTATTTGCTACCTTCAATTTAACCTCGGATGAAATCTTTGGCCCGTATGACCTTCTCAATTTCACTCTTCACGGACCTTATTCTACTGGTACGTCTCCAAAACTAGATGAATCTTCATGTGCCTAGCTGTGTGCCTAGATGAGTCTTTTCATGTGCCTAGCTATGTGGTTTTTCACTTGAAGTTTTTATAGGAGTGAGAATAGAACACCTCATTATAATCTACTTGGTTTAAACCTTCTTATCTTTTAGTGAATCATAAAGCTTGCTGTTCAAATAAATAACTGCTCTTTTTTTCTTCTTTCTTTTGATTTCCAATAAGATTGCTCTCTCATCTTGTTGAATTTTTCTAGTCCTTATTCATAAATTCACCTTGAGAAACTCCTAATCTTCATTAACTTGTATTGGGGCTGGTTTCTCTATTGCAGTCCTCATTCTTCGCTCTAAAGGAGGTATAAGCAAAGGTGCACTGACTGGAATTGTGTTAGGATCTATCTTCTCTGCAACTGGGATACTTCTGGTCATACTACTTGTATTTTGGAAAAGACATCAGAGAAATCAAGATAGAGTTGTGAAGGATCAATCATGTAAGCCTTATTTTCACTTAACCAACATTTTCACAAACTTCATCTGGGGCACTGAATATAGATATTTTGGCATTATAAAATATTAGCCATCTGTGGACGTGAAGTGTTAGAAACAAATCCTACAAATCATTTCTTAAATAAAAGAGATCATCATGTTTCAGATGGCCTTGCTAAGATTTGGTGAATTTTACTGCAGATATGACTCAATAGATACTAACATATGCATCATAGCCTGGAAAACAAATTTATGCCTTTGACTAATATTGATGCTTGGTTAAATGGAAAGGAAAAAATAATAGAGTACTGTCACAGAAATTGGTTAGCTTATTTTTGAAATTTAAGCACGTGGATACTATGATTCAACAGATAGGTGCAAGAATTTTTATTCAAAGTCGGGTCTGCAATTACATTTATTTTTTTCTGTTCTAGTTTCAAAAATACCCATCAAAGTAGAAGGAGTGAAAGCATTCAGTTTTAAAGAACTGGAAATGGCGACTACCAGATTTGACATTAATAGCCAAGTAGGTCAAGGAGGATACGGGAAGGTCTATAAAGGCATCGTAGCAGATGGGACAGTTGTAGCAATAAAACGGGCACAACAAGGCTCATTACAGGGTGAAAATGAGTTCCACACTGAGATAGAGTTATTATCTCGGTTACATCATCGCAATTTGGTTTCATTGGTTGGATATTGCGATGAGAAGAGGGAACAGGTATAATCATTCTATGCTATGTAAATCTTCAGCGAGTTACTCTTAAGATGAGCTTCTATTCTTTATAATACATTCAGGGTAAAAGATAAAGACTTACAGGAGTTGGCACCTTAATTTGGTAAAATTTTTGGGTCAAAAGTTTGTAGTCTAGTTTTTTGCAGCACTCAGATAACTTTTTCCCCTCAGCTGTTACTGGAGAAAAATTAGATTTATAGACAAGTGATTTTGTCTTTTCTTTTCTTTTGATATTCAAAATGTTTTCTTTAAAAAAATAAAATAAAATAATAAATAAATAAAAACAGTTCTTGATACAGGGTGCATACAACAGAATTATGGAGAAATTACTCATTCTGTTCTGACTGACATTTTATTAAAAAATTAGAATTTCTTTTTGGTTGTTAAATCAATCTGATGTTTCTATCAGTTAGGATAAAGAAATACAGAAGCAAGTTTCTTCTTCTCTAAATCTTCTACAAAGCCACATATCTGAATTGATAAACCATGCTGCATATTATTTTAAGAATTAAGAATGTGTTCTTCTATGAAAAGCATAAAATACTTCTGGACTTTTAGACTGAATCATATAGAACATAATCGATGTGTCCTTGGGGTAGGAACTGATAGATTAACAGTCCGGTGTCCTTTCTGCAGCTTTGATCTGTAAAGCTCTCTTAACTGGCAGGCTACTGAACTGATTTTATTGTGGAGAACCTTCAACAATTACCTTTCTATCTTTTGTATTTACCCATGAAAGCTAACTGAAGGATTTCTTTGGGGGTCACCTGTTACACATTTCAATTTCATATCAATTACTTTAGTGTCTTTTAGTTTTGAAGAGATTTGCAAGACTGAATTTGGAAATTGCATGGCGTGAAATTTGCTCATCCAATTTCTGTTACTTTCGGTGCATGTTCCTGCAGATGTTAGTTTATGAGTTCATGCCAAGAGGCTCAGTTCATGATCTCCTGTCTGGTAATGCTACAAATTCATCTATATCCATTCAAGAACTACTTTCTTTCTGCCTTTCTTTTATCTTAAAGTCATTACAACTACAAGAAAGCATGTATCCTTCTTTCTGTCTTCCTTTAAAAAGATTCATTTAAGCACCTCCAATTAGATTGTCAGCAGGACTGTAAGATATCTGTTTTGATAGTTAGATCTGAGCACAAGATTCTCCAATAAAAAACCAATCCTGTTGAGGCCTGTGGTTGGTTGTGAAGGGCATGGTTTTGGGTGATCATATTGTGGTCTTCAATGAGACTATTGAACCATGTTCTGAATCTCATTACATCTCTTTGGACAATGTTCTATAAATGCTATATCCAA
This sequence comes from Echites panduratus, assembly GCA_035221335.1. Classification (NCBI taxonomy): domain Eukaryota; kingdom Viridiplantae; phylum Streptophyta; class Magnoliopsida; order Gentianales; family Apocynaceae; genus Echites; species Echites panduratus. The sequence continues at coordinate 3,678,334 of JAWZTD010000048.1, forward strand.
ATTGTATTGGATTAAGGTTCTTCTGACTCGGATACTTTTCTGTGAACCATTGTTCAATCTCTCTCTCTTTCCTTGTTGTGCCATCATTGACAAGTTTTATCTAATTTTACAGCTAGATGTAGAGATCTGAGTTTTGGGACAAGATTGCAAATTGCTCTTGGTGCTGCTAGGGGCATTCTATACCTTCATACAGAAGCTGATCCTCCTATAATCCACCGTGATATCAAGGCAACAAACATACTATTGGACATCAAGTATAATGCTAAAGTATCTGACTTTGGAATATCAAAGCTTGCACCATCACCTGATGAAAAAGGAAATACAGCTTCACATGTATCAACCGTTGTGAAAGGAACACCAGTAAGATTCAGTATCTTTCTCAAGTAGACTTGACTGGCTCAAATTCCTTTTACCTAATAAGATAAATTACCTATATGAGCGCTCGATGATTTTCGAAGTCTCAACTGAAGCATGGAACAAATGCAGTTCATTACCTACAAGTTGATAGTATATGTGATAGTGTTTTCGGTTAGCAGTTCATTGTACTTTCTTCTTTCTTATTCTTTTCTGTCTGAGTTTGATAAAGCTTCATGAATTTGAGCTGTGTTAGGGCTTCAATGCAGGGGTACCTTGATCCAGAATATTTCTTGACTCGCAAGTTGACTGAGAAAAGTGATGTTTATAGTATTGGAATTGTCTTCTTGGAACTCCTAACAGGAATGCAGCCTATATCTCATGGAAGAAACATTGTAAGAGAGGTATTTAAGGCCCTTGCTCTATTTCCACACAATTTATATTCATACTCCTCAAAAAGATTTTTTGCTTTCTTGGTTGTTTCCGCACAGATTAAAGATGAAACAGCTCCTTTTCATCTCTCTTATGCAGTGTTAAAGGTAGAAACTAGTTGTTTCTGCATATAAAAAAACTTGGAAGTTCTACTATTATGGTTCTTGAATGAAATATCTTGACTGGAGAAAGGTGAGCGGAACCCATAGACTAAAATACGGGTTTTTCATTCTTGATAAACTACCTCAGGCATTTTGACACATTCTACTAGAATGCATTATTTTATTCACGCGGGAAATAAGGGTATTCTGCTAGAGATCATAATCAGATATTATATGAATCTGTTGGCAAGGATAGTTTTATTATAGGTTGGACTGATCATGAGAGGTACATTTCACCATAACCGTCCAGGCTACCAACCAAAAAATTCATAAATAATTTGTCCATGTAACCGTGTTTTCACATCTTTCTTCTTCTATTAATATCAATGCCAGGTGAATGACCGTGTTTTCACAATTATTTCTTCTGCTGTTAATATCAATGCCAGGTGAATGCAGCATGTGAATCTAGGACAATGTTATCCATCATAGACGGGAATATGGGTCCATGCTCTACAGATTCCATCAAGAAATTCATGGCATTGGCACTTAGATGTTCACAGGAGGCAACTAAGGATAGACCCTCAATGTTGGAAGTGGTCAGAGAGTTAGAAAATATTGCTTCAGTGCTGCCAGAAGCAAACAGAAACAAAACAGAAACATCTGTCTCCACTTCCCGAACATCGACCTCATCTCAATCTACAAACTCTCCTCGAAAGACGCCCTATGTGTCCATGGATTTTCTAGGAAGTGATCTTATTAGTGGAGTTATCCCCTCCATTAAGCCTCGTTGATTGTATGATAATCTTGGTTAACTCTCTCAATTATCAAGTTGTGAACCACTTGACAGTTCTTGAACCTGATGTTTTCCTCTCTCTGTAAGTATGGAAACCAATATCCCACGTTACCTGCACAAGAAATATGTTTACACATTAAGAACTACTCTGGGTTGTTGAAGCACTCTCGTGGGAATGAATTGTTACTTGAATTAACTACTGCACCTTGAGAAATATATGCTGTGTTGTTTGCTTTGAATCTAGAATGTATGGACGATAAACCAAAAAAATAAAAAATAATGAGTAATATTTGCTTGTAGTCATACCAAACTGGAGACCTTGAGTAGGAGAAGACATTTGTATGTAATCAGTAGTTGGACTAACAGGGAACTTTAAATAAGGTGACATGTGTGACTGCCGTAGCAGCCATACTATGCACTGTCCACTAGATTAAATTATATGTAAATATATGTCTCTCCATTCATTTTGAGTTGTCCCACGTTAGCATTGTGAAGTTGTGCTTTGTTTATTTTACTCTGAATTGATTGATTCCAAATAATTTCACAGAACGAAGCGTCACGAATTCAAGATTTTGACCGACAGATTATTAGCGTTGTTTCTTGTCCCTTTGTGGTAAAAGATATTTGGCAGCTGCTGCCGAGTAACCAATCGTTATTATGGTGAAAAGACCAGGAAGGACTCTAAGCGCATGAAGACAATTGGGCACCAATGCATCTTCGTCCTCTTTCCGAAACCGCCGCTTTCTTTCGCTCTCTTCTGCAATAAAGATTTTTATTTTTGTCACGGACGACAAAATTATCGCCTTATAACTGAGGACTCTCAAGTCTCAACCTACCTTTCTCAGCTTTCTTGTCTCTTACGTGGTATACACGATAATGGATAAACTGAACCAAGCACAGCGTTGACGCCGACTTCTCTTTCGGATTGGAGAAAAGTCAATTGTTCTGTGCTCTGTTTCCCACAATGCACTATGCCACTATCCTCTACTCGCTCATCCTACATCACTATCATCTGTTGTGCTGCAATAAAAGGAATACTAAAGCAACAATCTTTGGGTTCAATTCGGGTTTGTTGCTACTTTTTACTGGTAACTGTGTAAGCAATTTTATTGCTCTAGCTTGCTTCTGTTGCTGTTCATATCATATCATACCATACATAATTTAAGTTTCCATCTTCTGATGCTTCTCACTCTAACACTATATATTATTTTCAGACCAGTGAAGTTCTTGCTACCAAAGAAATTATTCTTTTCCGTCCTTTCATGGAATGATAGATTTTTCTTAGGCTCTCTGCTCAGTTATCAAACAGAGGTAATAAAGGTAGTTCTGTATCATGCCCAATAGCTTTGGGAGAAAATTTGCCTACATTTCCGTCTCTGTTCTTTTATTTCTTTTCTTAAAGCTTTCTGCTTTAAATGAATGTTGATGAACTAAAGTTGGTTAATTTCCATTAATAAATGCCTTTCAAGCAAAAATAACCTGCTTATTCATTTTGTGGACATTTTTGTCGGGAGCTTAAATTAAGATACTAACTGGAACTAGCACATAAAATGCATCTATAGTATTGTCTCCTTGTGATTCTGCCAATATAGTATTAAAGTTAGTCCTCTTGGTCTTCCCAGTTGCACATCATAATTTTAAAAAGACAGCACGAGGTGGATGCAGACTTATGCAATATCTTTACCTACTGCCAAACCAAGTTGGTTGATTAACCACATATGGAAACCAGATGGATTATTTTAAGTCTAGGCTTTTAAAAAATTTGTTTTCTCTTGTTGCATTATAATATAACTTTCTTGGTTGTCTGCAAGTGCTTAAAGTTGGTGGTTAGCTTCAATATTTTTGACAGAAAATGTAATAGATCTTCTGACTTCCTTTTCCAATTTTAGATTTGAAGATGTTAGGGAGGAGATTCTGGTTATGCACATTTGCTTTGTCATTTTGTTGCTGCGAGCTGCTCATGGCTAACCCAGTAACTGATCCTTCTGAAGGTGAACTTTCGTCATCATGGTATCAGTGCAAATTTTCCACATTTTACCTGGGAATGTGATGGGTAAACTGTTCAACATCCAAAATGAAGTTATTGTTTCTTCAAAACATAAAATTGTCAAATATCCTTGCAGCCAATCTCTTAAACTGAAGTAGTGCTTTGATTGTAAGGTATCTAGTTATATGACATGCATTAGTAGCCCTGGGGGAAGTAAATTATCTGCCTTATTTGATGTATATGACAATTAAAATTTTCTGTTACAATTATCTTTGTCATGTATTTGGTTGGACGGGCATAGGAAGGTCTTTCAATTGATTTGGGATTATCCATGATGTTTTAAGAATCTTTACCTGAATGGAACAGCTGCTAGTCACTTTGTATGTTTATATACATTTTTAAACTAAAGCTACACTTCTGAATCGTAGTTATGATTTCTGCGCATCCGCCACCTGGGTTCTTTTATTTTCCTATACTTTGATTATCTTGGCATATTGCTCCAACTAAATGTACCCATTTCAACTTACTACACACAAGTATAAAATTTAAACTATTTGTCACTCAAAATACCTAGTTCGTCTTCCAGTACCACCACAATAGCTATTTAGCCAACAAATTTACTTAGAAAACATTAAATTTCTTTTACTTTTAAGAAAAGCTGATTAGTTCTGTTGATACAGCTAGTATTATTTTCCTTACGGTTAATGGGAACGCTGCAAATACACTTTCCAAATTTGTCCCTGTACCAACTAAACAACAACAAATGTTGTATAGAGACTAGAATTTCCATGGCTTCTGAAGGCATAAATCTTACCTCTCTAATTTTGTTTTGGAACTTATCTATTATTTTTTCTATTTTTCTGCTTCATTGTGGAGCCTTTTTATTCATCTTGCTAGTACTTTATCTTTTTCACTATAAGGTGTACGGACCATGGGATATAAACAGAAGATACAGAATCCTCTTCAATGCATCCTGCATCATGATATAAAATCTTATCAATAGTTTGAACTTCTTTTGTTTTGGCTAAACTTTCTTGATGTTGATCTAATTTTTACTTTTGAATATGGGATTTAGTGACTATTATATTTGCAATGTGCATTCTTAATATGTGAATGAAGTTCATTTTCAATGTTGGTCTATACTTAACAGTGTCAGCACTGGAAGCTGTCAAGAGTAAGCTAATTGATCCCAAGAAACATCTTAAAGACTGGATTAAAGGGGATCCGTGTTTAGGGAACTGGACAGGAGTTTTATGCTTTGATGCAATTGGAGCTGATGGATACATCCATGTCAAGGAGCTGTAAGTCAATTGTATCAGCAATTTATCCTTGATATTTCTGTTTACTTGTCTTAAAATTAGACGAATTCTGACTGCAAAATCAACATTTCTGATTTCTTATGCTACCTTTTTTTTAACAATATTTCTTCTGGTTGTTGCAAATTCTGTTGGTTCAGCACTAATTAATTTCTTTTTTCTTTTATTGTTGAAGTGCCTAAAATAAAGAGGTCATATATATATATATCTTTCTGATGCAGCCTGCTGATGAACATGAATCTCTCTGGAAATTTGGCCCCACAGCTTGGTCAACTATCTCAACTCCAAATTCTGTGAGACAAAGCAAAACTACATTGTTTCAGCATTTTCAGATTTTACTGTAGGTCAACAAATTCTTATTTGCATCTTTTCCATTAAATGCTGCTAACACTTTCTGTTCCTTTTAATGGAAGAAATTTCATGTGGAATGAACTGATGGGCAGCATACCGAAGGAGATTGGAAATATAGCACCATTGAGACTTCTGTGAGTCTTCGATTTCAGATACTTTTTAGGTTCTACTGTTCGACTCCCAATCTTTCTTGTTTCAACCTCAATACTACAATGATTCACTGAATATGGATCGAATAATTAATCTGTTCTGCAATAAATGAAAGAATCAAAGTCAACTGGGGACTGAAAGTTTCATGTGAATCATATCACCACTACTTACAATCTAATTTCTTTTGAATCCTCTTTCTGCAGTCCTTTAGTAGTGAAGTTGCATGGCATCTGTAGAATGAAAACCACTTGCGCATGATTCAAGATCCAAATCTTACTGCCATGATTTTCACAATCTCTGTTACGTAGAATTAAGTAGCATTCATAATTTCATGGTTCTGCAGAGTAAGACACATGAGATGCTTAGGGAGATATAAGATCTATTGTCGTCAAAATTGACTGATTTCTAAATATTAATACATGGCGTTGTGAAATTCCAACTGAGAATGCACATTGACATACCTGGGACTGTTGTGTTTTTAATGCAGGCTCTTGAATGGTAACAAACTATCAGGTTCTCTGCCTGATGAGCTTGGGTATCTTTCAAGTCTAGATAGATTCCAGATAGACCAAAACCAGATATCTGGATCGATACCTAAATCCTTTTCAAATTTGAACAGTATTAAGCATATGTATGTGTTTCTTGCTACATATAGCTGAATTCACTAGTTTGGTTTTTTATCTATTACTTATTTGCACGTATATGATATCTTCAGCCATTGCAATAACAACTCACTAAGTGGTCAAATCCCTCCGGAGCTTGCTAACCTGACAACCATTGTTCACCTGTGAGTTAATACGCCTAATTTACATCATCATGACGGCTTATGAACATCTGTTTGCCATGAAATTTCTTTCTGACTAAGGTGCCCTGCCCCCCACGCCCTCTCTCTCTTTTTGTCTCGTTTTTCTTTTAATCTTATTTCAGGCTTCTAGATAATAATAACCTATCAGGAAAGCTCCCTCCAGAATTTTCCAGTCTTCCAGCACTGCAGATACTGTAAGTTTTAGTTGCTTAATTTGAACGCTTTTAGATGATTCCTTATGATACTTTTCTATAACCTCCTTTATGGCATCTTGATTTAACTTTTAAAGTTGTGCTAACTGTTTGGATGTAATTCAATACAATTTCTCTGAAACAACTGAAAGTCTAATAGGTGCAGTAAGCAGCAGCAAAAGCTAGCTGGTGTTGAATATCTTGGTTAAGCAAGCTGTATTAACCATTTATTTAGATGATTTTTGGTATATATCTTCATGAGTTCCTAGTCCTCCATGAGAGAGTCGTTATTATTTGATTCACTTTAAAACTAGAATCCATGAGTTTTCAATAAACTCTCTATTCTTGACATTCATCCATTTATTTTTATGGATTTATTTTCACAAAGGAGAGATCTAAGGTTTTAAATATTCATGTAACTTAACATTCAAAGGAAAATAAAACCCAATTCTACTCAGCTGCTATGCAGGCATGAGTACTGTTTTTGGATGTGGAAAATTTTGCAATGCTTTGGAAACAATATTTGTTTACCTTTCTGCTTTGCCCATGCAGTCAACTTGATAACAACAATTTCAGTGGTGCTGAAATCCCAGCTTCTTATGGAAATATGACAAAATTGGTAAAATTGTAAGTACTCTTATGGCAATGTGACAAAATTGGTATTGTATGTACATCTTGGCTTTTGTGCAAATCTCCTTCCAGCATGTATAAACATGTGGCTTGGATTCTCATGAGCTGAGAATTTGTAGTATGAAACTCCAGAACGTTTTGCATGTTCCTTAATCCATGGATGTGAATCTGACTGGTCTTCTCTTGCACATGAAAAGAGATTAATAGTTCATCCAAAATTGTTACAGGCTGCTAAAACTGTCATTGAGATTGGTTCATGCATTTCTGATAGTTTTAACACCAGCTTTTTATAACTCTGTCAATTGCTGCACAGCTGTTGAGTTTATGTATTGTGGCACTCCGTACTGAATCTACAGATGTCCAGTACTGTGTAAAGCATTTTTTTCTCTGAAGCATATGCAAGTACAAGAATGTTTTCCTGACATTTTTAGATACACATGACCAGTTTTAAATGATAAGTCTGCTCACCAATATTTTTCTTTTCTACTGATGCGGCAGAAGTCTCAGAAATTGTAGCTTAAGAGGATCCATACCTGATCTCAGTAGGATGCAAAAGCTTAGCTATATGTGAGTGCAGCTTGCTTTTAGTGGGAGTGTTTGTCTCTTGCTACTTCCTTTTAAATCTTTTAAGGGATGTCTAATCATTTGCTGGCTTATGATGCTCCAGAGATCTCAGCTGGAATCAACTTTCTTCCACCATGCCTTCAAACCTTTCGAGCAGTATGATTACTATGTACGCCTCCTAACCTGGAGTTTCACTATATGGACTCATCTACGTCATTTTTGTTGGTTTGTTTTCTCCTAATCAGTACATTTGTACATTCTGTATCTTTTGGCGTATAAGTAAAGGTTCTTATCAAAGATCATTAGGTGATAACAAGATCAATTATAAATGACTTGTGCAGTATTCTGTCAAATAATCAGCTAAATGGATCAATTCCTGAAAGTTTTTCAGATCTTCCGTATCTCCAAAAACTGTGAGCATCTCCATCCCTGTCTTACCTGTTTCTTTTCCCCCTTCTTTCTATGTGATATGGGAGCTCTATGCAATACAATTATATACAAGATGATGGAGTCTTAAAAGTTTTCATAATATCAATTAGATGAGTAATAATATGTTGTGTAATTAGATCGTCCTCTGTTTTCTCCTCATAGGTCCCTTGAGAATAACTTTCTGACTGGTTCAGTTTCCACTGATATATGGCAAAATAGGTCCTTCACTGCAGCTGCCAGACTTTTAATGTGAGGCACTCAAGAAATTATTGTTGATTTTATTTGATATAAAATAACTTATTTTAGTTCTAATTGATTCTCGTTTTATTCACAGAAAATCACATACAAATTATATGTAACCATTTCTTTTTGTGTACTTTGCAACCAGGGATCTTGAGAATAATTTACTTTCCAATACTTCTGGAGATTTCAATCCTCCAGTTAATGTTACATTAAGGTATGCTTCTCTTTGTCCTATTATTGTGAAGTAAATCTATGTATAAGTATTCAAGCAACTATTTTGATGTAATCTCCTGAAAATTAAAGGTGCTTCCTTTTTGGCGGTGATCAAAGAATAAAAATTTCCAATTTTTGCTTGATAGCTGATATGTTCAGTCTTCTCCATCTCAAAAGAAAAGTGGCTTTCCATACTTCTTCTGTTTCATTACTCTTATTAAACTTACTATGCAATAAAAAATGAATTATCTATCATTCCCTTTGCCAATAAATGTCCACTACTGATTTGGTACAAAAATTAAGGAGAGTAAGTTACTTCATTATCCTTATTATTAATAGTTGATAGTGAGACCTATATGTTAGAGGGAATAAATTCCTTAATGAAGGTTTGTTGTTGTACTTATGCGATTGTTGTACTTATGCGAAAATATACCCATTCAGTTTTAGACATTTCAAAACGAAAATGTGGGCATCCAAACTTTCACACAGACACAGGGAATAATATATTTTATCATACAAAGCCACCGTAAGATGGTAGGATGTTAACAACTAAGATGGTAGGATGTTAACACCAAGGCTGACAACTGTCAGTTTTAGACAATAAAAAGAATAATCACCAAAGAAGGTACATAGTGTCTCAACTTTTAAATATGGAACTCCCTATGCTTATACTTTTTCCTGGTAACTGTGTATCTGTATTTCTCCAGCTTCACTTGAGAATTTTATGATCCCTATGAAAGAAAAGATCCTCCTACATAAAGACTTCATATCGAGGCCCTCCTAAATTGCTGCAATAATATTACACATTAATTATGAGTAAATTCTTAAAGAAATTTGATCTAACCTTTGATGAAAAAGCTGGATTCTCCCATAAAATTTGTTTAAAGCAGAAACTCCACTGAACACCATATGGTATGGATGATGGTTAGATGACTCATAGTCATACATCTAATCCTCTAATGAGTACACACTCACAGGTATTGTTACTTGATTTCCCTTATCTAGATGTTAGTTTTCAGATTTTGAAAATTGGAATTAAATAGCAGTTCTGAGTAGTGATTACCAAATTAATTTTTCTCTGATTTAAACATCTTTAGAATGAGTTTCTTCCCTTTTTTTCCTTTTCTCTTGGTTGATAGATCACTCAAATAAGACACGTTGGTAATATCAATTTAAATAACCTGATGAAAGTCATGTGGAGGATAGCAAACCAGCCTATATCATATGAATAAGCTTTTCCGAGGTGTTGATTTTAATAACCTTGTTTGTTAGACTTACATTGAGTTTCTTCTCTCCAGGTTGCGGGGTAATCCTGTCTGTTCAAATGAAAATATAAGGAACATCAACCAGTTCTGTGGCCCTGAAGCTGAAATAGATGATATTCCTAGTAATTCAACAAAACCAACTGCGGTTTGTCCTGCTGATGCATGCCCCACTGGGAACTATTTTGAATATGTCCCATCATCACCCGTCCCTTGCTTTTGTGCATCTCCTCTTAGAATCGGATATCGGCTCAAAAGTCCTAGCTTTTCTTACTTCCCTCCATATGAGCATCCATTTGAGTCTTACCTAACTAGTTCTCTCAATTTGCACCTCTATCAAGTGGTTATTGACTCTTACTCCTGGGAAAAAGGACCTCGCCTCAGGATGTACTTGAAGCTTTTTCCTGTGGATAGTAATGATCATACAGGTACTTTCAACAGTAGTGAAATTCTCCATATCAGAGACATCTTCACATCATGGAAATTTCCTGGAAGTGAGTTTTTTGGACCTTATGAGCTTCTGAACTTCACTCTCCTTGGACCATATTCATATGGTAAGTATCTTATCAGAAATCTTTACTCAAGGTCCACCTGGGGTTGAGTAATTGTCTTATCACATTTATTGTTTAGCCACTCTTATGATCTTTCTGTTGCTGCAGAGAATTTTGAGACTCCAGGTAAAAGCATGAGCAAGCATGCCTTGGTGGTCATTGTACTTGTGGCAGTTATCATTGCTGTAATAGCATCTGCATCTGTTACTCTTTTAATCACAAGAAAGTATGCTGCTAAATACCAGCATGCATCATCAAGGAAACGTTTATGTTAGTTCTCATACTGATATTTCATTTTAGTTTGCCATTGAATATATCTGTTTGATTGTGTCTACTGAAACTGAATGAGTTTGTTTCACATTTCAGCTGCAAGGATTTCAATAAAAATGCAAGGTATTAAAAGTTTTACCTTTCAAGAACTGGCATTGGCTACCAACAGTTTCAGTATTTCAAGTCAAGTTGGCCATGGGGGTTACGGGACAGTTCATAAAGGTATTCTAGCTGACAAAACAATTGTTGCCATAAAGCGAGCAAAAGAAGGATCATTACAGGGTCAGAAAGAATTCTTGACAGAGATAGAATTGTTATCAAGGTGTCATCACCGGAACTTGGTTTCTCTTATAGGATATTGTGATGAAGAAGGAGAGCAGGTATTAGTTCACGACAAGCAAAAGAAATGTTCTTGATATAGTTCCTAGGATTTCATTCACTTTTTAAATCTTGTTGAGGAGAAGCTTATTTAGACCTGAAATGTTTGCATCTCTTAGATAGTTGGCTAATTGGGTATCTTTTTTCTACCTTACTCTGTAGTCCAAATATAACTAAATGGGATTGTTGTTTTCTCACTTAAGATCAGAAAGTCTGTAGCATTCAAAGAACATGAAAACACGGTTGGATCTATTATGCTTGCACTTTGGTCTGTTGGACTATACTAGAACCAAATAGGTAAACCATGTCAATTTACATGATTGTCAAATTGTTTTCATCTGTTACACTCTCCTTTCTGCTTGATCAATGAACTAGCTTGTATTAAACTAAAGGAAGATAATTCCATTTGCCCTTGAATTTATCCCCAAAAAAAAACCTTTTACAAGGACAACTGGATTTGATTTCTTCATCACAGCATTACATTTTCTCACTGGACATACAAAACCAAAGATTTAATTCCCTATTTCATACAGCAGTGTCTCTGTTATTGGGCATGGTTTTTTGGCTCTGTGTTTGGAGTTTGGTATTTTCTTTTTACAAGGTAAATCAATGAGAAAGTTGGAAGATCCCAACAGACAAAGGCACTGGGGAGGATGATTTTTGTGTCATTAAATGAAAACCAATAATTATATGCTGTAAAACTTGTGAAGATTTTTTATCATAAATTCCTTATGATGGTTTTGAATCTTGTGATGCATGAACAGATGCTGGTTTATGAGTTTATGCCTAATGGGACACTGCGAGACTGGCTTTCTGGTATGCAAATAATTCCATATTTCTAGTACCCTTGAAGTTAAGCCTGTAAATCATCTTCTCCCTCCAACTTTTTTCAATTTGACAGGAAAATCTGGAGAAACTCTTAATTTTGGAGCAAGATTACGTATTGCATTGGGTGCAGCTAAGGGCGTTCTCTACCTCCATACTGAAGCTCATCCACCAATATTCCACCGAGATATCAAGGCTAGCAATATCCTTCTTGATTCTAATCTCACAGCTAAAGTTGCAGACTTCGGACTTTCTCGACTTGCACCAGTACTAGAAGATGAAGGTTCGGTACCTGAACATGTATCCACAATTGTCAAGGGAACTCCGGTATGCCGTCACTTTGATCTATCTTTTTGTTTTTCCCTTATGTCATTGCATCTGTTTGATCTGGAATCTTTATGATAGAACTGCAGGGTAACTGAAACATGAGTTGAAGATCTTAAGACCATGATTTCATCAAGGACAATCTTTACTTTAAATTGTACTGATCTGCAAAGTCTAACAAAAGCCTGTAAAGAACATCTCTTTTACATAACAAGGTAGATCATTGAAATTATTGCTTGTGGCTAATTCACAAGAGTGAATGATATCACGATTAAATTACCAATAAAATTATTGAGCAGAACTTAGTAAACTGCAGTTTTTCACAGGAACTAGTTGGAGTTTGAAGGAAGAATTTTTATTCTTTTTTTTTTTTTTTTTTTTTTTAGGATTTGTGACCATAGATGTTCCCCTATTGTAGTGGACTCTATATTTCCAGTATTCTATGCTATCATGCTCAGTTTGCCACTTTGTGATTACGTGTGCAGGGCTACCTTGATCCTGAGTACTTCTTGACCCACAAGTTGACGGACAAAAGTGATGTGTATAGCCTTGGAGTTGTATTTCTGGAGATACTAACTGGACTGCAACCAATTTTGCATGGCAAGAATATTGTCCGTGAGGTAATTTTCCAGCAGAAAGCTATTCGTTTCCTTGCATAAAATTATCAAGAGAGATGCTGTGGTCGTTTCAAGTTTGCATTCTGATTCAATTATTAGGGCAGTCTGCTAGGTTGGTTCAACATATCATATGTGTGGCCACTGCTGATGTGATAAGACTGGTCAAATTCCCATCATAGTTGAGTTGTATAGATGTTTTTCTTTCATTAGCTTCAGCTGCATTAGAAACTCATTAGCACGCACATACTATTGATTCATAAAATTCGAAATACTCTGTTCAGGTAAATTTGACTCATCAATCGGGAGAAATGTTTTCCATTATTGACAGCAGAATGGGATGCTACCCTTCTGAATGCGTAGAAAGGTTTATTCCGTTGGCCCTCCAGTGTTGCCAGGACAAACCAGAAGATAGGCCCTCAATGCTGGATGTGGTCAGAGAACTAGAAAATATTATTGGATTGTTCTCAGAAACTGGACGTGCCTCTTCGGAATCTAGATCTAAATACTTCAGTGAATCAGTAGTATCATCTTCATCAGCCAACACTAGCAGAGACCCTTATTTATCATCAAATGTTTCAGGAGGTGATCTTGATAGTGGTGTCTCGCGTACCATCATGCCCCGTTAATACCGTAGGATCTTGGACAGTCATTTTCGTTTTTTGTCCCGTTAACACCATAAGATCTTGGACAGTCATTTTCATTTTTTGTCCCTTTGGATTCATACTGACTGTAAAATGTAAATATGAGAACCAATCCAGGAAATCATGAAAGCTAAGCAATCCCTGGTCCTTGCAGTATCTCTCTCCTTAATGTTCTCCATAGGTGTAGCAGATCTGTAATATCTTTTACTTTCTGGCGGTAAGTTTTAATCGGTTCAGAGGTTGAACCATGGGAATGATTCAAAGATCACTTCTTTGTGAATGAATTTTTTTTTTTTTTTCTATTTAATGGCGTAGCCAACTATTACTAATTTTGCAATTGCATTCTGAACAAAATAAATTGCATTATCTTGGACAAGTCAATGGAAAACTTTAATTTGCTTATCAAATATAACAAGCACAACTGAGAACAAAATAAGACTCGCACAATCTCTAACTCTTTAATTATTTTTTCCTGCATCACTTGTACAAACAGTTGTATCCCAACTTAGGTCTAGAAGTACATTACTAAGTAGCATTTGTATTATTTTGATCCAAAAAGGCAAAAGCTCTAAAATTCCAACTGTTTCAGAGTTGATATTTAACAAAAGGAAGCAAAGGTATTCAAACGAGCCCAGTGACCAGTGCCTGCAGATAAACAAAATCATTTCTCCAATCAGGAATGTGGGCATATGTCAAGCAAATCCTTTTGCAGTGAGGTTTGTAAAAGACAAAATTCCCTAAAAATGAGGTGAAGAAGAGAAATCAGAGATCATTTGGAAGCAGCCGAAGAGTCATTATTAGGCAAACATTCTGCATCTTCAGCCAATAGCTTGTCTTTCTCTGCAGATGTAACCAGCTTCTCCTCCACAGCTTGTGATCCTGTTAACCTAGCCAATATCACAAAGGACATTCCTCCAAGCACATTGTTCAAACATCTCAATACCACCACTGAGCTCTTAAACAGGACAGGTGGGAGGCCCTTGGCAAGCAAATACTCAATCCCATTCAGAGTTTGGTATCTCAAGTTGCTGCTAACGCCCATGTGAATGGCCCAAGTCGTAGCATTCAGAATCGTGGGAGGCTGCTTGTTAGGAGTTTCAAAATTTGGATCCATTTTCTTCCTGACCTGGATCAAGCCATTAGATATGGCAGTTCCAACAAGTCCTGCAGCAAAACCCACAGCAGCAAAGAGAGTTCCTTTATACACAAGAGTGCCCAACCGACTAACGAGACCGTATGGCCCGGGTTCAAACATGTGGCTGGTAGGACAGTGGGCAAAAATGGAAGGGAGAGTCTGGGTTGCGGACGCAGCTGTAGGTGCCAAGAGATACATGAGCACAAAATTGAGGATCGAACCAACAACGAGAGTGGAGAAGACGAAATCAAGTTCATTGAGGCCAAAATTGGGACGAGAGGCCATGTCTCCAAGAACACAGGCACTCACGCCCACCAACTCTTCCATCAAAACCTTGAACGGAAATTGTGGATCGGCAGTAACCCTGGATCTCCACCCGCCAAGAAAAGCTCCAATAGGTCCAAATCCAGTCGGGGAAGAATTAGAATCCTCATTTGACTCCCCACCATTGTTTCCATTTCCACCGCTCCAACCTCCATTTCCACCATCACCGCTACCTCGTCCAACACCACCAGCTCCAACGCCGGAGCCACCAACACAAGGGACTTGCTGCCTGGGTAACACGAACGGATACAATTGACTGGTGATAGCAGCAGGGGACAGTAAAGGACAGAACAGATGATTAGTGTTGGGGAACTTGGGAAGCCAAGCAGAAAGCGGAAGATGGCAGCTGCGAGTGAGATCGGAATATCGAGAATCCGTGGCGAGAGGAGAATAACGGAGCTGAGCCGCCGTCGCCATTTTAACCGGCCCCGAGAAATTAAAATAAAGAACTTCCAAAGCAAATAAATTTCTGCAAAAAAATTAAATCAGTCATTGATTAAAATTCATATGACGAAAAAAAAATTTAAAATCAAAAATAATATTAAAAAAAAAAGAAGAAAACCGAATGGTAGTAACAGATCAAGAAATGAGAATACCTGAGTTTGATCTGATTCGGTTCTGTACAGTACAGCTGTTGTAGGGAGGACAGAGAGATGAAGAAGTTAAAATCAACTAAGCATGCGTTTATACAGAAATACAGTGATGCAGTCAGCAAATGGACTCTGTTGCTTCTTCTTGTCTTGGGTAGTGGTGTTTGTTGGTGTTTGATGGGGAATCTAAAACCCTAAATCAGGACGGCCCAAACTACTAAAAAGGAGCCCATTCCTTTGTTTTGTGTACTGTGAAGTGTTAGAAAGAATCACATGCTCGCTCGCTCTTTCTTTCTTTCTTTTTTTCTTTTTTTTGGTGGTTGTTGGGTGGGCCTGCTTTTGCCGCATTTTCACCCACCCACGCCCCATTCGTTTACCCTTTTTTTATTTTATTTTATATATATATATGCCCCTTTAATTATTGTACGATTGAATAATTAGCTTTTATAGAAAAATTAAATCTCAGTAACTCCTTAATTTAAAACTCATGAGTTCTTAGAAATATTAATGCCGACCCGACCCGATTTATGATATTTGTTATTGGGGTACGGATAAATGTACCCCTAAAATTATTAAGTGCACCCCTAAAATTTAAATCACCAAAACAAATGAAGTGGAAAAGACTATAGTGACCTTCTTAAAAAAAATTCAGAACAATTAATTGTTAAGTGCACCCCCTAAACAAGAAACCCTAAGCTGCAAACAAATACACAGAAGCATACAGAGCATTCGATTGTTTCCAAAACCAGTGAAGGAGAGAACCTTTGGGCATTCCCAAATCTTCAACATTTTTACTTCAACCTCAACTGAAAGATGATTATGCTTCATCCAACTCAAAAGAAGGTCAATTGGTAAGATTAAAACTTGATTTTTCATTGTTGTTCGGGTATTTTCATTTCTGTGTTTGAAATTGTGGTCAGCGAACCAAAGCTGACCACTCTTCACACTGGTCGGCCATACCTGGCTAACCAGTATGAAGAGTGGTCGACCATGGTCAGCCGACCACTCTTCAAACTGGTCGGCCAGGTCTGAAGAGTGGTCAGCCAAGGTTCTGGCTGACCACTCTTCATACTGGTCAGTCAGGTCTGACCAACCACTCTTCAAACTGGTCAGCCAAGGTTCTGGTCAACCACAATGAAGAGTGGTTGGCTTTGGTTCGCTGACTACAATTTCGAACACAAAAACCCTAATATACGAATAACAACGAAAAATCAAGTTTTAATCATACTAATTGACCTTTTTTTTAGATGGATGAAGCATAATCATCTTCCATTTCGGCTTTAAGTAACAAATGTTGAAAATTTTGAGATTCCAAAGCCTCCCCTTCAATGATTTAGTGAGCAAAATGGGTATAATAGTGCTGTGATTAGGTTTTTGCAACTAGATTTCAGGGGGTGTACTTAACAATGTGCTTATTCTGAATTTTTTTTTTTTAAAGAGGATATTATAATCTTTTTCACGTCATTTATTTTGATGATTTAAAATTTAAAGGTGCACTTAACAATTATAAGGGTGCATATATCCACACCCTTGTTATTGTCCATTAACATTCTCGATAATGTCTCTTCTGGCGAGGAATGAGACTTGATTATCCCACGAAAACTT
>JAWZTD010000048.1:3695514-3720042 GCA_035221335.1 Echites panduratus
CCTTGTTATTGTCCATTAACATTCTCGATAATGTCTCTTCTGGCGAGGAATGAGACTTGATTATCCCACGAAAACTTATATTTAGATTTAGAGAAGCGATAGTCTTTTCTACGTTCTCCCATGGATGTTTTGTTCATGGTAAATATATTGAAATAATCCCAATAAAAGTAAGTCGAAGAGTCGAATCCGACAAATCGTATACTAGATAAACCTTTAAAAAAATATATATTGTATTGTCCTAAGTCTACAAAGATTTTAGATGGATGATAATGGTTCTACTCTATATCCTATTCCTCCTTCAAAGCCAAAAAATTAAATCTTTCTATTAAGAAAGAATAAAGCAATTTAAGATGCAAACTGCATTCTTTATAGTCGGAAATAGACAGACAAGAATGTGATCTCACAAACGCCACTCTCTATAAGCAAACACAACACAACAATGCTACCATCAGCTTTACATATAAAAGCACTACTTTCTTTCGCATTTGCACTTTTAACTTGTGCATAATAATTCATTTTAGAGAGAAATGGAAATGGATATGGTCTACAAACATTGATTGCTGCATCGCCATCATGTCCCCAAAATAAATGAAAACAATCCCAGAAATAAATAATAAACAAACATCTCTCACAAACTTGAAAGGAACAAACAACTACGTTCTCCAGAATTCTGGCAAAATATCCATCCAAACTTACCATGTATACTATTCTCAAGTAATTTACCACTAATACTACAAAGTATAAATATTGTATAACAATGGAAGAGTCAATTTGAGTACACCTAAAAAGCTTCAAAACCCACTTTGGAGTTTATGATGTTGCAGCTGAACCAATAATAATACTTAATGATCACATATTTCACACTATAGATATATATATATATATATATATAAATATATATTGACACAAGAATAAATCCAATGAATGAAGCTTGCTTACAGTAACTGACATCAACAAGACCTAATTCAAAAACCCAACTTCTGTTTGTTTCTCTTCCCCCCCCCCCCCCTTTCCTGTTTCTCTTTGCTTTGTCCAGTGAATAACCAAAAACCAAAAGAAATCCCAATAAAAAGAAGCTTTACCCCAAAGGCCATCCTCTCTCGTCATATATTTTGCCTCAGCAGTCATGCAAATAAGAGCTGTAGTGAAAAGCCATGGCAAGGAATCAATTGGCCATAGCAACTGACTTAGAGGATAGACCAAATCACTTCAAAACAGAGTAGACATATGTCTTAACGCACAGTTTTTGGACGTTTCAATCCACTACTATTAAAGGGCGAAACACTGCCACTTGGCCCGGGACTCTCCTCCCTAAAATTGGAGTTTAGCATGGCCAATTCACGAAGCTGCTGCCTCTTTATGTAGTCCTGTGATTCATCCTGCATCAGAAAATAGAAGAAGCAGATGTCAGAAAAAGAAGTTCATTCTCATTCAAGCTTAAGATAAATACAAGACATAACTCTTCCTTCCATAGGATAAAGATGTGCCTAAAGAAACCCAAAAGCATCATTACTAATTAATTAGTTTGGCCTCTAAGGCTATAACTATAATAAAAGCAAATTTTGCAAACTCAAAATCATATTCAGAAACAGAACAAGAATTTGCTTCCATCAATGACTTTCTCCTTCGGCAATTTATCATTCCATTTCATTTTTCTTTCTTTTTGGAAAATATGAAGATCAAGTTATATTCTTATGATTACCGGAGCAGAGAAATGAAAGATTACCACAGGCTTCAGCAACTCTTCTATTATTTCCTGTGCCTGCCTCAGTCTAATATCAACAATGTTGGCTGGTAAATCAGCCTCAATTAGGATGTGCAGTGGATCATTGAGGTGCTCATAACCTGGTCTTCCCCGCAGCTTCTCTTCCTTAGGAACATCAAGGATGAAAAAAAAAATTAAAACTAAATAAAGGTGTCATAAAGCATGTGTGTAATAGAATGTGTTTTTAATCATTGGCCTCAATAAGGTTGCTTAATCATTACAAAATTATGGAGAAAACAATACCTTATCTGGATCCTTTATTGACCCTTTTCCTCTGATATACACACGACAACCAGTGGTAGCTTCTACTCGTTTGAGTGAATTACCTCTGGGACCCAAGAGGCGGCCAACAAAATTGAACTGATATACACAAAGTAGATTCTTCAAATACCCTTTTATTGATTAAGAAGCAAATAAAGTATGGATTAGTTTTTTATATATACACTGTCAGAATAAACAAATTCTTACACAAGCATGTATGGATTGTCTCACATATACTAAAGAATCTCACCATGCAAGTAATTTAGTGATCAGAGCTAAGCATGCTTGTGTAAGAATTTTAATTCACTGACAGCATATATATAGACAGACAGGTTAATCCCTGATGGCTCTCAGAAATAAATAAATACGACAAGCTTACATTTGGATATGTGTCTACGGGAATCTCAAGACGCAAAATTCTCTTGACAGTGTATGAACTAGGACTTGCTGGTGCACCCTGCCAATCCATGGTCATTCCAGGGGGTCCACTCAATCTCTGCCATGTGAAACAGTAACTGCATTAGTGTCTCCTATCTCAAGAATACAACAATCTTCAAGCACCAAGACTGCGTGAAGAAAAACAAAATGATGCAAGTTCTTGGTGCAAACAATTTACTCAGTTTCCACCAACAATTTCTGACCCACTTAGTCCCAACTCCCCAATGCAAGAGGAAGAAATGATACGGAATCATAGATACCGACCTATGAATTTACTTCCCCTCCAAATTTATACTCCGAAAGAAAAAAATGCAATGCGGCCCTTTGCATTTACTTTAAACCAGATCTCCTTCATATTGCCACAACATCTACATTGGTATAAGAAATCACACAGGAAGGATAACATAAACACAAGTTTTCAGACCTTTTTTCTTCAATTGCGGAGCTGGGCAGTGGTCCTTCCCTATACCCAAATCATCATCCCAACACAGACGAGAGAATTTAGACAACCTCCTTTTTCCTTTAGTTAAGCACCACATGGAGGTATTTGGACAAAGATTCAAATTTCAAGAATAAAAAGTAGTTCTTTTTTAATTTCTAAAATGAGCAATCAAAGATTTTAAAAATTTAGAATCTATTTGGATTAGCATTTATTTAAGTAGTTGTGAAAATAAAGAAATTATCCTTTTAACTTAATATTTCAAATATTTTCACTTAATTCCAGCTCATCTTAAGAGGGAGGAGCCTGCCAACCATGGCAACTTTCTTCCATTTGGAAAAGGAAACAGGTTTAATTTAAGAAGTAGGATTAACATTTATTTTAGTAGTGAAATTAAAGAAATTGTCCTCCTTTAAACTAAAATTTCCATATGGCCACTTAATCCAGCTCATCTTAAGGAGGAGGAGCCTGCCAACTGTGACAACTGTCTTCCATTTAGAAAGGAAACAGGTTTTCAGTGAGTCCACATAAATGAAACCAAAAACAAACCTCTATTGCTTCATCAAATTACATTTTCATGCAAGCACAGACATGGTGTAGGTGGAAAATGCAGCCAAAATTGCTCTTGTCCCATTTATTATTTCTCATTCTCATCAAAAGCTCCCATTAGACCACAAAGAATAGACACCAAATGTACTGGCTGTTCATGCTCTAAAAGAAGAGGCAGAAAAGATGTTGTAGAGGAGAAATTTTAGTGGTAGAGAAAAGCAGAATACATCTTCAACGAAGTAGAGGATTTATCATCTTAGATCCCAGTGGAAGAGAGAAGCAAATGCATATGGAGGAGGAAGAAGAAGAAGAAAGGGGAAAAAAAGGAAAGAAGCAACATGTTTCTCAGTAGCAATTCTTGTGCAGGAGATGGAATAAGAAGAGGAAGGAAAGCAATGAAATCCCAAGAGAAGGGAGAAAAGAATAGGTGACAGAAGGAAAGAGAATTGAGAAGAAAAAAAAGAGGGAAGAAGCAACATGCTGCAAAGGGTTGTTTTGAGCACAAGGTGGAAGAAGAGAAAGGAAAGAGGAAAAGCAAAAGTCAAGGTTGGGATGCTGGGAACTTTTGGAGTGAAAAAATCACAAAACAACTCCAATCAAAAGACTAAAATATAGCTCCTAGATCCAGAATTGTTCAAATTGTCTACAAACCCAATCAGATGGGTGTATGAATTCATATACCAAATCAAGTCAGCCAAAGTTCCTAGCAACAGCAACTTCAACATTTGTTTCAGGGCCATCATCATGAGAATCCTCTCAAAATGAGGTTCCAGCTCTGACAACTAAGATTCATTTAATTATAGTCCGATCTCCTTTAGTAATGCCAGCTTCCGCAACAAAACCTTGAGATCGTTCTAGTTGATCTAGATTAATAGAATTCCATTTAATCAAAGAAGTAGACAATTATGAGATTCTTAAAATCCCTACAGTACATAATATTTCATTGTTGAATCATGAATGATATGTTAAATAAATTATTGACTGCTTAAACGCGTTAAAACCAATAGCTTACCACCTTGCCTGAACCATTTCTGTTTGTGTTGTCTCTCTCAACATGGCTAAATTTTCTTCTAAAATATTTATATTAAAAAAAAAGGGATTGAAAATACTTGAACTCATCCTTTCCCTGTTCTGACTATTAGACATTTAGGATCTGAAGCATTGTCAGAGTTCAAGCAGTCGGACTCAAATTGAGAAGTACAGAAATCGGCATAAATATAACACTCCCATTCCAAGCAGCCAGCAAATTAATAAAAGTAGGAAAAACCCACCATAATGGCTATATACTATCTAGAGGCAGACATTCAATTCCTAATGGTGTTAACAGGTCCATCAAATGTATAGTGAACACCGTAAAGGCAATTCCTGAAGTTTGCTCCCAATGTATTCATGATTGTTCTATGACCTATACTTGATAGTGGTGAAAGAAAAAATTGCGCAAGCTTGGATCCTATGCACTTGGTTAGACCTCCAAGTTTTCAGTCAAGTTGCCAACTCACCCCACTCTTACTTCCAGCTTTGTGGGGAATTTTGAAACAATGTAGCCTAACTATACAATTTCAGGAGAGAAGCATTCTCGGGACATAATGAAATAGATGGTTTGCCAATGAATGAGAGCCACAAAATTGAAAAGGCTCAGAATTTATGTAAATTAGCACACACGAGAAATACCTCTTGAGGAAGTCCATTCCAACCAGCAATTCCAGTTCCAGCAACATTTGACATGAGATTTGATGAAGCCATAGGACTGGGACTTCTGTGTCGCAGCCTGTCCAGGTCACCATATCCCTGATTTGGCATCATTCCAGAAACTCGTAGGATCTCTGGAGAAAAATAGAGATGGGAAAAGAGGTAAATATAGTGATGGTAATCAAGAAAATAATAATAATGCAGAACCTTGAAATGCAACTAAATAACTGATAACAATAATGGTGACCAGCTCTATCAGAAAAAGAATGCCTGGATGAAAGTGATAAACCAAATGTAACATGTCTGAGGAAATATTTCATGGGCCTAGCATACAAAGCAAGGCAATTAGTGCAGGACATAGCAACTCCAGACAATTGGCTAAGGGTGAACTGGAATTGGAATTTTAATTTTGCCAATAATGCAGCACAATCAAGAAAATGTGAAAAATCTGTTCAGTCGTGGTTCTGATTTGCTCCCTTAAAACGTCCACCAAAACACGCATTCTGTCTCTTACAATGTAACAGTTACTCCACACTTGAACCTAATTCATATTGCAAAGAAAGACATCGATGAAGAAAAAAAAA
This sequence comes from Echites panduratus, assembly GCA_035221335.1. NCBI lineage: Eukaryota > Viridiplantae > Streptophyta > Magnoliopsida > Gentianales > Apocynaceae > Echites > Echites panduratus. The sequence continues at coordinate 3,701,240 of JAWZTD010000048.1, forward strand.
AAAAGCCCTTTTTCCGGTGAGAGATGAAAAGCTGTTCACCAGATTGAAGTGAAATAAAGAGGTGCAGCATAGGATACGAACTTAAAAGTGAAGCAGAGAAGAAATGGAGGCAGAAGTTAACTTGAAATGGCTCTTCTTAAAGATTAAAAAACAAATCGAGTAGATCTAAACTGCAAGTAGTTGCGGCGGCATACCTCGAAATATGTAGTTGCACCCCATGGAAATGAAAAAACTAGATCTAGAACAGTGCAAGATATGGAAATTACCTTGATTCAAGAGTCTGCTACATATTGGAAGAACTTGCATGAAAGGCCCAAGCTTATGATGCTCCGCCAACAGCTCTGACAAGTACTGATTACTAAGATGCGTTCAAAAATGACACAATTAAAAACCCAGACACGGATTTAAAAACCCAGTTGATCATCCCCCACCGCATAACAACAAAAATAGAAATAGAGAGATTGAAATCACCCGGAATTAGTATTAGAAAAAAGAGGGTTAAAAAAAATAGCAAAGAGGCATACCTGTCTACATCTGGAGTACTTCTAATCTGGGGAGATACAGCTCTGGCGGGAGAGAAATTGGGATTATAAAGACCAGACATGGGTTCTGGTGAAGAAAGAAAGGGAATATGGTTGCAGAGCAGGGTTTTAGTTGGAGCAGCAGAAGAAAGAAACGGAAAAGAAAAGAAAACCAGAGAGAGAAAGAGAGAGGGTCGTCTTAAAAAATAAAAAATAAATTAAAAAGGTTTTGTGCAAATAAAGGAAAGGCGTTGAAAAGGTCGTGTGAAATTTGGCTGTAATCGATTCCAAAAATCTTTTGGACTTAGCGGTAACTAATAGTTGTACCGGTATCATCAGCAGTATGCATCTGACTTTTCTTTTCTTTTTCCTTCTCTTAAAATTGAAAATGTTTATTTGCACAAGTTAAAAAGGAAAATATGAATTCATATTATTAATTTATTCCCATTGATATATATATATATTTTTTTTTTATTAATGGATCCAAATCTTAAAAATTACTAATAGAAATTTTAAAAATATATATTTACTTATTTTTAGATATGAAATATTGATTTTAAACATTCTAAAATAAGAGTAATTAGATTAAATAAAATAATGGATAAGTAGCAGTAGCAGTAGTAGTATAATAATCGTTACTTTTCCCAATTTTATGGAATCGAAGCGCTGCTACAGCATTTGGTTGAGGAAAAGGTAAAAGAAAAGGGTAACGGGGTGGGGGTACGGTACCAATCAAAGACACAGTACTTAATACAGCTAAACTGTGAAAAATGAAAAATCAAAATAATAATACTACCAGATCAGATTTTCTTTTCCAGTACGAGGTGAGGAGAGAGGAGATGGAATGCCCAGTTAAAAAGGGATGGATCTTCTTCAAGCTTCATTCCAAATCTTCACGGTGTTCAAGGAGAGTAATTCACGGACGGAGGGAGGGACGCACTGCTTCCTGATTCTGCCTTCCCTTTTCCACTCCTCTCAAATAAAGATATTTTTGATTTTTTTTTAGGATATTAAAATTGAGTAAAATTTTTCTTGAATTTACTATAAAGACATTAATGACATTATATCTGATTTTAGTCAAATAACATTACCCATAAAAAAATGAGTAAAACAAATTTTTACCAATAAATCCAATATTCCAGAGCATCTCTCTGTCTGCAGCGATGTATGTACTGCTTTATTAGTATTACAGTGATGATAAATACTGGTGAGTGTATTTGATTTTATTTTAAACATGTAAGTAATTTCTCTGAGATATATAAACTAATGAGATGTAACATAAAAAATTTGTTTTTATTTTAGGTGGAGACTACGTAAATAAAATATAATTGTATGTAAAAAGTGTTGAAATATGATATAATTATGTGTAATTTAATTACTTAATTTAAATATCATTTTAACAAGTGTATCGAAAATAGTATATCTTTTTATAACATTTTATTATCCTCCTTTAAAAATATATATATTTTTTCTCAATCTTATTATTAATTGGAATATCTATTACTATCTATATTATATCATTTGTTTGAAATTAATTAGTTTATTTTAATTTGTACAAAAAAAAATTTAAAAAAAATCTTTTAATTTAGTTTATTTTTAAAGTTACGATGTGATTTATATAATAAAAAATTCAGGAAATGATAAATTATTAAATAATATACAATTCAAAAGGAGAATAAAAATATAATTTTGAATAGAAAGGAAATTGTTTAATACATAATTTCTAAAATAATATCGATATTATGTTAAGAAATAATAAAATACTATCATTTATTGGTCGGTCAAGTCTTTATATCAATTATTAATGATATTATTTTGTAGACTGTTAGTAACGTTACATTAGGCAGTGGTAATCCGAAAGCCTCACCTGAGACGGCTGAGTGGACACGTGTTCTCCATGCAAAATCTCGGGATGGGCCCGACCTTAGAAGAAGAGGGAATGAGTGGTTGCCCACAGCAGCATGCGACCAATGGCATGGCAATCGATGCTGCCAACCATGTCTTAGCTGGAGTGACAGAGTGGCCGACACTCGTGGAGCTAACGGCGGCTTTTAACCTAAGCATACCACGTCGTCGTTTAGGAAGTATAAGTACAGTTTAATTAAAACGGGGTTTTTTTTTTTTTTTTAATCTAAGGGGTGTTTTGTTTTGTTGATTGTTAGTATGATGCTGTTTTGTTAATGTATCCTGAATCCTGACTTAGCTGTAGCCTGTAGGCCCTGTACATAACCCTTATTTGGTTGCCTACTCGTGTGGGCACTGACACCCACAGTTACAATAAAGATGTTCCCACCGATACATAAAATGAATTTTAAAAAGCAAACATTTTAATTCTTACTATTATAAAATACTCGTTACGTCCTAAAATATAAATCTTTGTAACATTTTATCTTTATCTCATAATATAAGTCATTTTATAATTTATAATAGATATTTATTATATTTTTTCTATTATTATCCTTCATTTATTATGAAGAAATATAATTATAACTATAAATATAAAAGATAATGGGTATTTTAGACATAACAAATATATATTTATTGTTTCTTAATTTATGTGATATGACGGCTAATGCCTTATATTATAGGACGGAAGGAATACTACATTACATTATATCTTCGTAAGTTGCACATAGTCATAACTAAGAAGATCCACATATTTACTTCTCCATCCATTTATGGTTAGTTTATATATAAGGATTTAGGTTGAATTAATACGTGCCTTTTAGAAATGTACATGTTTTTTAAATTAAAAAGAAAAGGCATAGGTAAGGATGGTAATGGGACAGGTTTTTTAAAATCCAGACCTGTCATGTCTGTTATAGAGGCAAACCTGACCTGACTTGTGATCTGCCACGGGTCTGTCAATTTAGGCCCGTGACCTGTCATGTTCTGTTCCTGTAAAGACCGAACTGCAACGTAAAACCCGTCCTCATTTATTTCAAGTATTACAATTTGACCCGTCTAGAGCCGCCCTGATGCGTTCTAATAAAGCCTTGACCCGTCCAGACCCGCTCTGACCTATTCTGTTATTGGAATTGCATTAAAAAAAATCTAAAATATATAATAAGAATTTAAACAATACATTCATTTAATTTAAACATGATTTTAAGAGTAAACTTATTTTTGTAAAAGAAAAGTATATGACATTTCATTAAATGATTTAGTTAAACAATATTTTTATAACTACTTTTACTAATGAATAAAAATAATAAGTTTGAAAAATAAAAAAAGTCTTAACTCCGTCACTATTTATAAGTCAATAGCAGTAATTTTTATAAAAAATTAAGTTAATATATTTTCTTTAAATGTCTTTATTTAAGATTCTAATCAAACTAATAATACTAACTATATAAAAACTAAAAAAAAGTGGGATAATATTGTAAAAAAAATCATAAAAATACCTAAGAAACTAACAATAATGACTTAGATTTAGTGACAAAGAAAGTTAACTCAAAGGATATATAAATAATGATGGAACGAGTAATACATAATATTTTTAAATACTATTGGTCTTTAATATACATAATATTATTATCATTAGTAATATAATAACAAAGCAATACAGGATAGGTCAAGATATGACAGATCATGATAGGTCAGGTCAGGTTAGAATGAAATAAATCAATACATGGCAAGCCAGGTCAAGTCATGGTAGGTCTCTAGGTAGACTCAGGCCCGACCTGCCCCCACACGGGTCTTGAAAATCAAAACCAATACCTGCTCCATTCTTAAACAGGTCAGATAAAACCAGCCCCAAACAAATCAGGTCAAGTCATGTATCCATCAGGTCAGGTCATATTGTCATCTCTAGGCATAGGTTTCAACGTTTATCTGACATCAGATTCTCAGTAGCTCTATGAGGGAGTATAACTTCTGATTCTGTAGTGAAGGATATTATTCTTCAGTTTTCAAGGTCCATTTATAATCTATTTTTAAAAACAAAAAGGCTTCTTAGATCAAATTGTGTCAATCAATTATGGATCAATGGAAGTTAATTAAGTCGTTATAACATTCTGATAAATATTGTATGACTTAAATACCCTTGAAATTTTTGAAATCTAAAATTTGAAAATATTAAATAGTTTAAATTCAAAAGTGATTGGAAATATAATATAATAATTATTATTTGGGAGAATATATAAAGTTAATGTTATGTCTTTTTGGGAATATGTGATAATAACTACTGTGTTTTTTAGTGCATCAATATTTTTTTAGCTGGATTTCATTTTCTTTCATCCAATCAAACCATTTCACTCTCACTTATTTTACTCCTTCATAAGTCAAGGTAGGAAATGGTAGAAGCATCTTCCTCTTCCTGGATTTTTTTTTTCTCTTCATCTTTCTTTGTTTTTTTTTTTTTTTTGTCAAGTTTTGCCTAACTAAAAAAAAAAAAAGAAATAAGCTTTCATTTTTTTTAATTTCTTGTAATTAAAAACATGCAATAGGGGCTGTTTTCATAATTGACCAACTGGTTGGAGATATTTTAAAATTATCCAAAGTGTTTCAACATTTTATAAGCAACTAATTTTACAATTCACATTTTAATCTATTGACTTTTCAAAAAAAATTCAAAATTTAACTTTTATTAACTTTTAAAATGTTTTTCCTATTTTATCAATTCAAAAAAATTAATTGTTCTAACTACTTCCAACTACCAACTTACTCACTTTTATTTTCCTATTTTATCCCTTCAAAAAACTCGGCCCGTGATGAATAGTAATTGAACTCGGCCCAACCCAACCCGTACAAGCTCAAAAAAATTGGCCTAGCACCTAGCCCGGCCCGCATCAAACCACTCCAAAATGGCTACTTTAGCAACGGTCAGAAGAGAAGAAAAAAAAAGTTCCACTTATTTACGAAAGTATCACTAACGGTTATATTTCTAAAAAATCTACAAATAACCCCTCAAATTTCATTTCTCTTAACAAAAAACTCTATACAATCCTCTACATTTCTATTGTTCTCTATATTCCTCTCCATTATTATCTTTGTAGTGTGTAAATTTATTTTTTGACAATAACATTTTTTAATTTGAAAGGATTTTGTGAGGAAAAGTATTAATTTGATGGTTCATCTTTTAAGGCTTTTGAGCATTTCTTCCAACAATTCCCGGCTATATTCAAGAATTGCTACGATAATAAAAGAACAAGGACTGGAGCTTCGTCAATTTCTTCGAAATCTTCCAGTGGCTTAAGTGAGTTAGCAATTTACAATATATCCGCTCAAGTACAATTAGCTAATGAAGACTCAAGTTTTGACATATTAGGATGGTGAAAAAAAAAATCAATCAACCTACCCAATTTTATCTCGATTAGCTCGAGATGTTTTGACACCTCCGGTCTCCACTGTGGCTTTCGAAAGAGCTTTTAGTGAGAACATAATGAGATTAGATGAATCAAGGAGTGTTCTAGCATCAAACACTTTATAAGCGTTGATGTGTACTTCCGATTGGATCAAGGCGGAAAAAAGAACTCAAGATCAACCTTCTTTATTAAATATTGAGGATTGGGAAAACAATGAAAAACAAAGTCAACCAATAATAAACAATGAATAATTATAAATGTAACTTTTGTACTTTTAAATATGGATTGTGAGTTCTCTAGAACATTTTTTGACTAACTTTTATTATAAATTGTAATATTACACATATTTTACAATTATTCATCACTATTTTTTTAAAATAAATTGACAAACGGGCTCTGTCCGGCCCGGCCGGCATAGGCCCGTGGGCAAGCCAATCCCGGCTTGACCCGCCTCCACTACTAACCCGTATGGGCTCAACCCGACCCTTTGCCACCCCAATTTAAATCATACAAATTAAAATAAAAAAATATATAAAAACAACCTGTCCTCAAATATCAAATCGTCTCAATTAAATAAATATAAAATAATACAAATTATGAATTTATTACTTAAATCAGACAAACTATAATAAACAAAATTATAAATATAATCTATCCTTCAAAATGTCATATAATCCCTCAACATTAACCCAATTAAAGAAATATAAACAATAAAAATTATGCATATAGTGTTTAAATCATACAAACTAAAATAAACAAAATTATAAAAATAATTCATTATTCAACTTTTAAATCATCCTTCCACATTAATAAAATTAAATAAATATAAAATAACACAAATTATTAATTTATTATTTAAATCATACAAACTAAAATAAAAAAATTATAAAAACAATCCGCCCCAAATATCAAATCGTTCATCCACATTAAGTCAATTAAATAAATATAAAATAATACAAATTATGTACTTATTATTTAAATCATACAAAATAAAAAAGAATTATAAACAACATGTCCATCGAAATGTCATATACTAATTCCACATTAACCCAATTATATAAATATAAAATAGTACAAATTATGCATTTATTGTTTGTTTGTATATATTATGGAATTTGTCCCTCTAATTTGTCAAATTGTCCTCTTATTGGACAAATCGTTCATGAAAGAAATATTGCCTTTTATCATTCCAGGGATGTTCTATCATTTTAAGGGGTAAAACGTCTCTGCAAGTTACATTTCGTCCCTTTTAAGTGGCAAAAAGTCCCTTGACAGATATTTTTAAATTTTTTCTGACAAATCTTTTTTTCTTTGTTCTGACAACTGAAAGATTGAGTTTATTTGATATTGAGTATTAATTACTAATTATTTAATAAATATATTTCTTTTTTTCTTTTGAATTTTGTAAAAGTTTTAACAATTATAGGAATTCCAAAATTATACTATAAAAGTTATATTACACTTATAATACATTCATAAAAGTTATTTACATAAAAAAGGACTATTTCCACTACTGGTCGAATCAGGTTGGTGAGGAATCTAATCGGATGTCTTCCTCTCCATCTTCATCTTTGTCACATTCTCTCCGATATATCGGACCTTTGTATAATACTCTGCCTAATGCCGATACTATTGGAGCTGCTAGTTGTGTTGTACTATCATAAGCATCATCCAATATCTCGGAATCATACATAATAAAATTATACAAATTATGCATTTATTGTTTAAATTATACAACTTTAAAAAAACAAAATTATAAAAACAATAAAAAAACACAAATTGTATCTGTCGCTCATAGGGACTGTGTGTCCCTCCATTATAAAATTAACAAATTGAATCATTTTTTTTCCTCCGATCATCTTCTCAAATCAAACTCACAACTCAAATTATGCATTTATTGGTTAAATCCTACAAAATTAAAATGAACAAAAGTATAAAACAATTCGTAAAAAAAAGAGATTAAAAACTAAAACTGTATCTGTCTATCACATGGATGGTCTGTCCCTCCACTGTAAAATTAACAAATTCGATCATCTTTTTTCCTCCAATCATCTTCTCAAATCAAACTCACAACCCAAGTTATACATTTATTGTTTAAATCATTCAAATTTAAAATAAACAAAATTACAAAAAACAATTCTTAAAAAAAAAGAATAAAATCTCAAACTGTCTATATCTCTCACACGGAGAGTATGTCCATCCATTGTAAAATTAACAAATTCGATCTTCTTTTTTTTCGTCCGATCATCTTCTCTGATCAAACTCAACTCAAACAATACACCAACACAATAACACCCATCAACCAATAATCTAAAACCCACAAATCAAATAGTTCAAAACTAACATTTTTATTTATAATAGCCGAATAGCCAACACCTCTTAATAAATATAAAATAATACAAAATTTTCATTTATTGTTTTAACTATACAACCTTAAAATGAATAAAATTATAAAAACAATAAGTCAAAATAAAAAAAAAACTCAAATTGTTCCTATAAGGGACGATCCGTCCCTCTTAAGTACAAACCGTCCCTGCGAGGGACAAACCGTCCAATAGTCCTTGCACAGGGAAGGTCCGTCCCTACACTGTAAAATCTCATCTTCTTCCTCCAATCATCTTTACCAATTAAATCCTAACTCAACCAATACATCAACACAATAACACCTATCAACTAATAATTCAAAACACACAAATCAAATAGTTCAAAAATTACATTTTAATCTCTAATCACCGAATAGCTAAGGAAGAAGATTTCCCATCCTAGAAGGAAAGGGCTACTCAATTTAAAGTTTTTGAGGAGGGCATAGTAGTATTTTCATTGTTTATTTTGATTTTAAATACTCCATCTTTAAAATAATATATTTAAAATTGGAATTGAGAATATAGTGAAAAATGAATTGTAAAATTGAATAGATTTAAAATTTTAAATAAAAGTTTATATATTTGAAATATGATGCTTCAATAGTGTTTATTGAAGTTTGTGAATTTTTTGTAATGTTCTATGAAGTTTGACTATTGGGTTGCATGAAAATGGAGGGAAACCATTAGAGGGAAAATTATGACGGGAGTTGGTAAAAATTTCCTTTCAAATATGAATGGGTATAATTGAAATTTAACATTTTTTCATAATGCCTTCTATCCAACAAAACATGGATCAATTTGTGCCAATAAGCACTACCCCTCTAAAAATTATTTGAATTGAATCTCTATTTATATTTATATTTATATTTTGGATATTCACAATTGAATGTCTCGCTCCTCCTTAATTTATGGAATTACATCTAACAACCAAAAGGTCTCATTAATAATTATATTAATTAATGAGGAGGATGATATGATAACTTTACAAACTGTCAAATGCATCCCCTAATTTTCAATCAAATTAAAATGAGATATTTAATTTAAAACATAATAAGATCAAGTTTGACAACTTCAGTTATGCTTATTTTTTTGGAAAAATGTTACCTTATTTGACTTTTTACAATATGCTAGTAAAATCTTGATTAATTTAAAAAAGGAACACTCAATTGTGAGTTCATGATTTTTAAAGTAAAAACACTCAAATTAAAACTCAAAAACAAAATAAAATTAGTATATCATTTCCTAATTAAAAAGACGGGAAAAAGAAGATATTTATATTAGGGCTCGAAAAATGAATTTTGTATGTTTACTTTTTAATCGTCGTGTGTGTAGGTTTGTCAATAGATGGATATACCTATAATTGATTTTATACCCTAATTGTTTTTGATATTTTTGTTTTCATGATGAGACCTATATTTAGTCTGTCTTGTCCAGTATTATGTTAATTAGATCGAGTATAATATATGTAATTGTAGACCCATTTCGATCTTAATCCAATTATATAAATATAAATATATATATTTTTCTATATGTATACATATATGTTTATATTCATATTTCAAGTTTAAATTTTTTTTATTTGATTATCAAATCATATATATTATTAATAAGTGTTATAATTATTATTTAATAAATAATATTTATAGATTATTTTAAATTTCATCGATATTGTGTACTAAATTATACTTTTTTAGCATCTTTTGCTCTTGAAGTTTTTATTTAACTTAAATTTTATTTTCTTTGTAAGTAAATATTGTCAACTATTGCTTTCTTGCTATTTGAGTGGTAAGTAATAATATTTGAAACTAAAAAATTTCCAGTCCAAAACATAATAAGTTAAGTGATCACGGTTAATATTCAAGGAAAGGATATAGAAACGATTGAGTTTAAAAGATATTAAAAAAAAAAGTAAATATAGTTGATTTTACGTTGACACCATAGGTCGGGGGTACAGTATAACGGGCAGACTTTTGGGCTGAGCCCAGTTTACGGTCCATGAGCTAATACGACGAAGGAGAACTTAAAACGCAAAAAGAAAGAGGAATGGAAAATCAGGTTGACAAAATCGGATTGTAGAAGCTGAAACAAAGGGAGAATTGATTCAATGGCGTGGAGGGTTTTGGAAGCAGTTCTGCCTTTGGGAATCATAGCCGGCTTTCTTTGCGTCATGGGAAATGCTCAGTATTATATCCACAAAGCCGCCCACGGCCGGGTGTGTTCATCTTCTTCCATTTCAACCTGCTTCTGAGATACCTGCAATCTTTGTCTTTCTGATCAATTGCTTCTAATATTGCCCTAGTTGATTCATGTGAGCTATTCTTTTTGAGGTTTTATTGGTATATATATAACCATTAATTGTTAATTTTATCGGAAATTTTGCCAGCCGAAGCACATCGGCAACGACGTTTGGGACGTCGCCATGGAAAGAAGGGACAAGAAACTCATGGAGATACTCTCTTCCCCTTCTCCTTCAGCTAATTAGAACCACCTTTCATTTTTCTGGCACTTCTCCTGTCCTTTCTGGTATTACCTGTTTTGCCTATCTTTTCCTGCTCTTGTTAATCGTTATGATTCCATTCGTGATGTATGAATGTGTCTATTTCCTATATCATTTCATGTTGATTAATGTTTTTCAGAACCAAAGCAAGAAAGGTACTATGATACGATCTTTATCATTATTGTTATTTTTAAGCGTGTAAGCATTTATGGTTGATTCCCTATGAACGTCATTTCCATACTATAGCTCCCTTGCTTCCTAACCAAATAAATGACTTGAACATCCATTACATCTTACCTAGTTCTGATTGATTATTTATGTATCTGAAAATTCCCTTTGTTTTGGTTGATTGATTCCTTTAGTGTTATCAGGACATTGTAGACTACCACCGTGGTTGCTCTATATGAAGCATATGAGATGATTTTGCCTATCTCACTAAGCTGACTGAGTTAAATCAAGCTATCACCGCCTTATCACATGCAAGGATAGGAACATCTGTAAAGGCGCATGCCTTAACCTTTTGATTTTAACTACACGATTCAAAAATATGATTTTCCTTTTGGAGTTGTTCCTATAGCTGAGAGGCACGTGCCAATGCAATGTACTAGACTACCTAGTATATACATCTTCAATTGGTAAATTAAACCTTATTGTGATTTTGCTAAACCATTGATGCTGCTGTATGCCTTGTGGTTGAGAGAGAATCTCACAGAGAAAATCTTGAAGAAACTAAAAATATGAGTTTCTTGCGTAATATGCATGGCTTCCTTCTCCAATTCTTGCACCTTGTAAGGTATAAAGACATTAAAACATGAATAAACTAGAAACAAGCTCACTATATAAGAAAAGTTAAAAGAAAAAAAATGTGGCAAGTCCTTGTTGGAGAGGAATACTAGGAGGAAAAATTGGATTACAAGGAGAGGAATTATGAGGAAGGGGCCATAGATCAAATGTGTGCCACTTTTTGTCCTTTCGGTTCTTCCTTAATGAACATCCCCGAAAGTCATGTTGGGTTATAGTAAATAATATGCTTTTTGAATGTAGAAATACATAGGGCAGTAGCTTTACTTTCATTTGCAGTCAATCAGATGGGCAATTTTGGGATAACTTCCACATTATCATTCTCTGTTTGTCCAGTTGTTGTACTCTTAATAATTTTTTTTGTGTGGCATGGAAGTTACAATTTCATCATTGCCTCCTGCCTCGTTTTTATATTTTGAGTTCATCGTCATATGTAGTTCACTATAAGAAGGCTATTATTGAAGGAGTATTTTGTTACAGGTAGATTATCTCAATAAGGATATCACGAGAAAGCGTTGATTGAATCTACCACCTTTAACCAATAAAAGTTCTACTTCTTACTGATTTTTTTACGTGTCGTAATTGCATTAGTTTAACTTTTCAATTACTTTACTCAACCAAAAGAAATCCATTTATGTTCTATACAAGCATCACTGGGTTTTTGTTCCAATAGGGGATTGAAAGTGAAATGGCATTTAGACTTTCCATTAAGGATCCTTTGTTTTTTCCGAAGTCTCTTTCCCTTCAGGTGTTACTGCTTGACGCATAGAATACCATGCCAAGGTGTCTTTTTGTCTTGTCTTTAAATGTCATGCAATTCTTCTCCATGTTCATTCGTAACACTTGGAACACCGGTGATTCTAAAATCAAACTCCTGGAGTACCTTAGAAATCTGCAACCTATGCAAGTTATCATGTTGCCTTGTGATTTTTTTGCATATCTCATCAACTAACATTTCGGAAGATTTAGCATCCCAAGCTGCAGAATTAAATAGAAGATGCCTCTTTGCTTACCTGCCCTCCAGGTTTCCTGTCAATGATGGGAAATATTTGTCTGGTGATTTGTTTAGATTATGAAAGAGCTTACTTCCGCAGCATATGATCTTCCAGCAACTCTTAGAAACTCAAAATTGTAAAGAAGCATCGTAGGTGGTAGTCTTTGTTTTGAGGCATGAGGGTCTGGATTGACAAGTACCATACTTCCTTGAGTGCATGATTTTTTCCACATCCAACTGTTCATGAGCGATTATTAACTTATTTAAGGCACAGTTAATTGGTAAGACTGCTTTGCTAATCAACTCAAATGGAAATCTTCTTAGGCATTTGGGATCTTTCTAAAGTTATTGGAACAAAAATGTGCTTTGGTTTGAGTTGCTTGGCTGATGTTTACTTCATTTTTTGCCAAATCTCTGTAAAGCCCTTTTCTAGCAAAGAGATCTTGAAACAATTGTCCAACTCATGGATGGGAAGTTCGAAAAAAAATAGAAATTTTCTTTTTCTTGTCCAAATTTTATATTGCTGTGAATATTGGACTTGTACATGTGTTGAATTCTTCACTTGTCTTAGCTACTTAGTGCAACCTAAGGATGCAAGCTTCTTTTATGCTTGATGAGAAGTCAATGCATGCCTTTTACAAACGCTACCTACTGTTTTTTTGTACTTTTGGATTGAAAATTAACAATGGAATATCACTTCTATTTTTAAAGCTTTAAAAGCATTTGTTAAGACTCGAACCTTTCCAAGTTTCTGTCACTCTTGTCATTTGCCATAGATCTTTGTTGCATCTTATGTTTTACTTACTAGTTACTACTACTAAGGTTGATGATAAGTTGGATGCAGTGAACTAGTCTGATGCATACGTTCTGGTGCCACTGAAACAGGAAAGCTTTTCTGGTGGAAATTCAGAAATAAGTCGGACTTAACCAGGTTTCCTGACAACTGAAGCTGTGGAAAAAATTGTCGTCTCTGCTATTTTTATTTTTTTCCCTTGTGAAGCCTTGCATAAGCTTTTAAACACTATAAAAGATACCCAAGACCAAATGTGTTGAAATAATTGTGATATTTTTCTGTTTCTTGTGCAACAACATTTAAACACCTTTTTTTTTTATAGCATTTTGTGGACAACGACAGTACTAACACATGGAACAACTGACAAGCCTGTTATCTGACACTGAGCTTCAGTCCTTTTAAACCCGCGTACAGAACCTTCTTGTTCTCTACAGTCAAATTCAATGTCTCAAAGGGGTAAAAAAATTGATACCAGTACAAATGAGAAGCACTGCAAGGGTTGAATGCGTGAACTTCGTTTAGAGTAATGAGGGAGCCTTTCTTGATGAGCACCATCCAAGATATTATTAGCAGTGAGGTATTGGATGATTCTAGGGCTCTCAATGGGTTGGTATATCCTGATCCAAATTTGTACTCGACCCGTTACTTCTATTTCTAAATCTAGATCCTGTTTCGACCTAAATCTGAATAGTACTATTTAAATGAGTTTGGATATAATATACGTAGTTATGAATCTGTTTAATTTTGAATTCAATTAAGTATATATATAATATATTTTATTATATATATATATGTATAATGAATATATTTTTACTCTTGTTTCAAATTTAATTTTATTTGGATATAAAATTTTAAATATTTCTTGATAAGTGTTATAATTATTATTTAATAATTAGTATTGATTATTTTAAATTTGTGATAAGTGTGTATTAATTTGATCTTTTTCACCTTTAACTTCAAGTTTTTGTTTAGCTTATTTAAATCTTACTTTCTTTTATATCATTATAAGTAAACACTATCTACTATAAATAAAAAATAGAAAATGTGTTGGGTATATTTGGCTCGATATCCGATTTTGTTGGGTAGGATTTGAGTCTAAGTAGGTTAAACAAATCAAGTAATTGAATAGGGTCTTATGTTTATTAATTGAGTTTAGATATAGAACTAGCAATTTAAAACATGTTTAGTACCGTTTACACTCTTAATTATTGCCCCATGAATATGGATTCGAGCTAATTCCTAACTTGACTCTGACTCAGTTTGATTATATTTGACACAGCTCAAGGTTGGCTTGATATCATTTTCTTGGGTCAAGCTCGGCTGACTATAAACTCACGACTATTGGAACTAAAAAAGCTAACTCATTTAATTTTCAAATATTTTTGTATTTTTGTTAAATTTTATAATTTCACTTGTATTTTTTTACATACATATATTTCTTAGCAAATTTTAAAATATATTAATACCAAATGATGTTCAATTTGTAAGTTAATCATTACTCATAAACAAAATATTGAAGATAATTGTAATTTTTAATAAAATTAGAAAAATGAAAAAACAAATAGAGGTAATTTCAAAAGATAAAGGATGAATATATATATATATATATTTATATAAATCAACTAAAGTTGATAATCTTATTAAAAAATATAATAATAGTAAATATTAATACATATGTAATTGTATATAAATTAATTTCTAAGAGCATATAATATGTTAAATATATAATAATAAATATTATTGAGTTGGATGGCGAACTTACGAGTCTAGCCTATCAAAACTCATTTACTGAACGAGTCAACTCCTAAGCTCAAGCTCATTTCATTTGCTAAAGAGCTGCTAAACACACGAGTACTTTGCCATCCCTACCCACGAATGAATAAGCAGGGAATTGTTGTCGCTCTGGTGGAGCGGCATTGATCTGAACTGCAGGCGCAAGGTAGGTGGTGCAAAGGAGACCGGCGCTATTGTCATTAATGCTTCGTTGACAATAACTAGCGCCAATGCCATTATTGATTGAATGTTGTCAATTATTGTTCCTGAATTGGTTCTAGATTTAATTAAGATAGATTTGCAAGGGCTAAAGAGGGACATCACCAGTCAGTCAACCTTAATTGCCTCAAGGTCATATCATGGTTTTAAATTCGATCGCATGGCTTATTATTATTATTATTATTACTATTACAGCTAAGCAAAAAGTTGGGTTGGCTGGCTCCTTTCAATCATTCTCCTCCGAAGAAGCCATTCAGTTTAAATTTTTAATTCAGCCTTGCATCCACGTAGTAGTGATATATTTTGTTGGTTGGCACGGCAGGCACAGAAATTGAGCTGACTAAAGAAAAAGAAACAAACTTGGGGCGGGGGCCAGCCAGCCTAAAACCAGTCTTTATCAAAGGGATTAGGGGAAAAGATTCTCTCTTGCAACTTCTTCAAAACTCTAATCATCTAAAGATTTAGTATGTTATAGTATTAAAAATGTTTCTCACCTGAAGAGGCTTTTGTTCACACGCACTTAGACCTGAATTTGGCCAATCTGAGAATTGCAGGTAGTTAAACCTTTAGCTTCTACTCTAAGAATATCTCTGACTCAGAGACTGGCACACAGAAAGAAGATATGATACTACGCGAAATTTTGAGAGTATTATCAAAGAAGAAGGGATCAAAATACAGACAACTAACCAAGAAAGTGCAATGATTGTTGGGTCAAGAATGCTTCTTCAAACTAAAAAGTAATTTCTGCAAAGTAAATCCAAAGCAAGAATACCATTGAAAGAACCTTTTATTCCTCGCCAAAGGGACTGCAGTATTGATCACAATTGAAATAGCATCCGCAGACCAAATGCAAACAACAACAAATCACCTAAAAGCCTGAATGCCTTTTGTGAGAGGTAACAGATTATGATATACACAGTAATCCTATATTACCCACACTATCTTTCTGAAGCCTACCAAGGAAAAGAAAAGAAAACCAAGAAGAGGACACCAAGAAAAACAGGAGCTATCAAAAAACAACATCTACTTGCATAAATTGAACTGGAAAATGAAATGAATGAGATATGGAGGCGTGTACGCTTAGCAATTAGGGGACATATTCAGTCTCAAGGGTGGGTTGTGTCCGTGTGACAGTAGCTGCAGGAGCTCTAGTGCTTCCAATGCTTGTCATCTGCAATGATTCCCCAATTTCTGCAGCTTTCTCCATCTGCAGCATTTTCTTCCTTTTCTTGAACTTCCGTGCCCAGGATACCAACAATCCTAACAGAACCAACAATGCCAATCCTCCGAGTACAGAACCAACAATTATCCAAATCTTCTTGTTATTTTTCTTTCCCTTGTTACTTCTACCACTTGGTACAAATGGAGGAGCTGGCTTTGGGGCTCCTGCTGGAGTCTCAGGCGAAAGAGGTGGGGGGGACGGGGCAATTGACTCCACCACAATAGAGAAATGCCCTTGTCTGAATGTTGTACATGTGTTCTCTGGTAACAAGTTGCTGAAGTTCAGCACACCCTGTAGATCAAAAGAAACACACCTTGCAACTGATCCATCTGGAACCGACTTCACATCTGAAAATCTTATTGAGATGGGCTGATTGGAGGCTCTAAAATTCAGCTCCAGTAAATTTTTGGCTGAGAGATTTGAAGCATCATAAGCAAGTAGACCTAAGACAGGAGCTATAAATACATAACCAGAAATGGGATAATAAACCGAGGACCAATTGCCCAAGTTTTGGTAGACAAGAACAAGCCTCTCAACATAAGGGTCCTCGAGAACGCCAAGAGGAATTTGAAACTCTTTGTACATGGGAACGCCTCTATTCCTGAGGCTACCACTCCGCAGCCTCATTGCTGAAATCTTAATCCCAGTCAAATTAGAGGGTACCTGTCCATCGTAGACAACACCAGTCCGGGGGCGCATAAAGGCTCGATAAGCATAGTCTTGGAGAAGTGCATCTAGTGCCCGTGCAGTGTTTAATGAAGAACCAGTGAATTGAGCTCTGAGCAATCTCGGTAACCAGAAGGAGCAGACAAGGAGAAGCATCGCGAGACTTCTAAGAAGCCCCATCGATGCTTCACAATTGCCAAGAATCAGCTCAAGTAGATGCCTAATACTGAATATCAGATCCAAGCAAAGACAATAATTAGAACTGGGTAGCTGGAGAAGTGGAAGCGTCGACCAAGGAGGCTTCAAAATGAGAGCTCGGAGACTTGAAAACCCGTCGTCACAGGAGTGCAAAGTATACCTAATCTAACGGTAACAGTAGCAAAAAGAAGCATCTTCCAGGATGGATGATAAAGCTTGTAGAAGGGCGAAGCTTTGTACCGTTGCAAAGTAGATGAGTTACAGAACACTTTTACGAATCCTTCGTAATCCTTGTACAAGGGAGTAGGAAACCAAGGTAGTAAAGAGTCAAAGAAAGAATCTTTAATGAACCCTCCAGATTGTAATTGTGTCTGTCGAGTGATGGGTGATTAGCTGAAAACTTGAAGAAAGTCCAATTGAATGCCAGATAAGAACAAATAAAGAAGAAGTAGAGCAATGTGGATTCCCTTTTGCTGAACATGAGACAAGGGGGAATTTGTATTAATTAGAAAAAAGGAAAGAGAGTGTCTTTCCCTTTATAATATACACACACACCACCTCTTTTTGCAAGTGGAGACCAAGTGAGTACCTTGGTGACAAGATTTGGGATCAAAACCCTAAATCTGAGAGCAGCAAGAACAAACCCAGAATGCAGCTATTGAAGAAGGGTGAAGTAGTTGATTGAATCAGAAATATTGAAGACAAGGGGTAAAAGACACCACCACCTACCTGGGCTGAGGAGTAGAGCAGAAATAGAGGGGGGAAAGAATGAATCACAGCACCAGAAGAAGCAGCATCCAAGTAGTAGGGTGAATGAATGCCAAGTTGAGGAGAGGAAAAGCAGCGGGCAAAGGTTAGACGAAAGACGCTGAGATCCAGCTGTTGAAGTGAATGCATTGGAATAACAAGAATAAGAATAATAATGATAATTCCATGCCCGCAAATATCGGTGAACTAAGTGGATTACCAGTAACTAAAGTAAGTACACAACAAGAGAGGAATGCAATGGAGAAGGGAATGTAAACTGTAAATCGAGAGAGAGAGAGAGAGAGAGAGAGAGGAGAGAAAGGCAATGCCTGTAATCTTGTTATGTAAGGGTAAAATCAAGAACGGCAAAAAATTCAAAAAAGATTATATGTTTAACTGATAAGCTTAAAAAAAGATTTGGTGATAAGCTTGAAGATGGGTAGGAAGGAAGGAAGGAAGGAAAAGGAGAGAGAGACAGAAGCGTTCTGGACTCCACTGTGGAGGGAGGATGAGTAGGAAAAAGACAGAAAGAAGAGCTGGTAGGAGAGGAACAGTGTGAATTAGTGGGGTATCCTAAGCTAAGTCCTCCAAATTGGAAAAAAAAGAAAAGAAAATTTGGCTCTACTTTACTTCTTGTTAATGGATCATTAAAGGGCTGTGGAAACTGCAGATAGTCCATCCAAGCAGCCACATTTGTATTGTG
>JAWZTD010000048.1:3720142-3732738 GCA_035221335.1 Echites panduratus
GAAAAACAACAAAAAATTAAAGCCCAAGAATAACTTGGGGGTCCAATCCATAAAGCCCACTCAGATCAGAGTTTACTATCCACTTTCCTTTCCGTTCCTTTCCTTTCCTTTCATTCCCATTTCTAGTTTTATTAATTAATTAATTACAATTCAGTTTGTTTATTTAAAGAGACAAAAAACCAAAAAGTTTGATGATTTTTAGGCTGCACCGCACCCGTTGGTCTTTATAAAATATATGTAATATGCCATCGCCACCCCAGGAAAAGAAAAGAAAAGAAAAAGAATAATGCTGACCTCACCTTTCCAATGTCTGAATCATCCCAGCCACTCACAAATTCTGTCCAGAATTACAAGTTACAACCATTAGTTTCTATTATATTTTTATTTTATTTGAAATTGCATGCTTTATTTAATAAATTAATATACTAAAAATTTAAGTTCTTTTTACAGAATAATAACTCCAATGCATTTATTTATTTATTATTAATTTTTTTATATTAGTAGGAGTATTTCTTTTTGCCTCTTAGGATGATCCGGATCCGTTTTGATCAGTCAAGCCAAGCAACCAAATAGAGAATATTATTACCCATTTCCTTTAAATACTTTCGTGCCCTAGTAAAAAAGTGGATTACTCTGTGTAATTTTAAAATAGTGGATTAATCTTCCTTTCTCTCTCATCGAAGTCTCAGGGAAGACGGAAGGGGCAGAAGAAAAAAAAAACACGGGGGAATAAAAGAAAAAAAAAAAAGAGAAAAAAATCGCAGAAAAAACTTGAAGCCACCAGCGGAGGAGCCTCAGCCACCGTTCGTCCGGCGCCCTTTTGACTTGTAATTATCCTTTACCATCGTCCTTTCCCTTTCCGTCTATACTAATATTCTGTGCTGATCGTATGGCCAAGTGTTATTCGTTTTGATGAGCAATTTTGGATTTCTCCCCTTTTCGTGTGGAAACACGTTTTTCAGAGAGGGAGAGAAAGGACGCCTGCCCGCATGTACACAGACCTCCAATAACACAATTCCATTTGACTTTTTTCCTTTAATTTCCTGAGCAATTTTCTTTTTTTTCTTGGGCTGAGGTTCTTTTCTGGTGAATTGTGTTCTTCCTTAATTTTCAATATCAAGGGTTTTTCAACGGATTTTCGATCTCCAAGGTAAACTATTATTGTCATGGCAATTTTTATTTCCTCCAATTTTGTCTTTCTGCATTATTTCTTTCCAGTGCTTATCGCCTGATTAATCTTCATCTTGGGTTAGGGTTAGGTTTAGGGTTAGGGGAGCATCTACCCAAATGGAAGCGTCCGCTGCCAATTCTGATGCATACAGAGGTGTTGGCTTTACTAATACTAGTAGTAATGCCCAGTCTAGGAGACATGGGTTGCAGCTGTCGGCCTCCAATATTTTTCGTTCCCCATTATCTACTCTTCTGGAATATTCAGGAATTCTCAGAACCAGGTCCACCCCTCATTCTGATTCAGATGTTTTGTTAAACTCTGGGGTCACTCATGCCTATCGTGATCATTCACAGTCCCGCCTAGATGATTCCTCTGGGCCAACCTCTGCAGCACCCAGTGCCTCTAGTGGAGGTGGAGGGGAGGTTTCCATTAGGATCGTCACTACTGCTGAACAAGACCTTGAGAGGGTTCCCACTCCCTTACCAAATCCATCTGTTACCTCAGTTAGGGAAGTCAATGCCCAAAATCCAGTTTTTGTGCAGTCTATTCCCAGGACCAGCTCTGCTGTATCATTGGAGGCTCAAATTGATAGAGGAGGTGTAGCTGATGGAGGTGCTGAATCCACAAATACAAGTATGGACGCAGAATCCCCTGATGGAGCTCCAACCAATAACAGAGACTCTTCTTACCAAAGATATGATATACAACAGGCTGCTAGATGGATAGAGCAGGTCCTTCCATTCTCTTTGCTATTGCTGGTTGTTTTCATTCGGCAGCACTTGCAAGGTACTTCTCTCTTCATTTATATGTTTCTCCCACGTGCATCGGGTTACCATGTGAATCATCTCTCTATGATTGCCAGTGTGGCTAATTTAAATCTTATGTTCTTCCGGGTGTATCACTTATTGTCATTCGTTGGGTCATTCCAAGTGTATCAATTTTTTGCTCAGCAACTTTTATCTCTCTGCATATTTATTTGCAGTCATTCAAATGTCCCTTTTACAACCCTTTTTTTCTTTTTTGTATTTGTTTATTTATTTTGTTGGGACGATAGGGTTGGTTTCTTGTCATGAAGGAACATATTTATCCTGCATTTTAGCAAAGAAGTTCTTTATACCTGAAAATCTTGAAGGAAGGCAATGCATGGTTCTTGTCAATTATTTGGAGGCTACAAGAGCAAATAAAAAGAAAAAAAAAGCAAAGTTTACCATTGTGCTGTCTCCTAAATGTTGAATATGTCTTTCCTTGACATTTTGTATTTTAGAACTGCTCATACATGTGGCACGAATGCATTACATTGTACTTAGATTAGTGCTAGTCCAAGTACATATGTAGAAGGTCAATTTTTCAATATTTCTCAACATATGCCAGTGTTTTAGATCCCAATTGAATCAATGATTTAATTGTGGCAAACAAAAGGAAACAAATATATGGAAAATAGTTACCATATTTCTGATGGAAAACATTCCTTTATCATGAACCTGAAATTATTTGGATTGTGATAAAATAAAAAAAAAACCTAAATCAGTTAAGGGCAAAATTTGCTGCAACTGAACCTACATTATTTTTGTCACAAATCTTTTTATTTCTTATTTTCTTCAAAGTATAGCCAAATAAGATGGGCTTTCCTTTCGTTCTTCTTAGGATATTGGGAAAGAAAACCTTTTCTCCCCATTTCTAAATAGCTAGTTTGATAGGAGAAAAATGAAAGGAAAAGAATAGAAATGGGAAGAAAGAGAATCGATTTCTCTTGTTGGGAAGAGTATATGAGAAACAAGAGAATAAATGGTGTGATGGGGGATCACTCCAGCAAAGGAAATGTATTATCTACAACTTAGGAGCCGTGTTGTTAAATGGTGTCCATGGTGAATGGCAGTGCAGCGTTGGCGGGTTTTCTTCAAATTGCCACATAGGGATATGGTGGATTATGGCAGTTTATGGCGGTCATGGCGGATTTTTTTTCTTCTAGTTTTATGACATTTTATATGAATTATGGTTTTGTTTTATTATGATTACAATGTTGTTTTATTATATTTTAATTGTTTTTATATTGGTTGCCATCTCTGCCATTTGCCATAGCAGTTTTGTTGGCAAACTGCGCTAGGCTGCCATCTGCTATTGACAAATAGATTGGAGTGATTTGGAGAATGGTCTTTCAAGTAAATAATTAGACTACCCATTTTATCCCCCTAAATTTAGTAAACTTAAGGGTTATTTTAATAATTACAATCTTCTATTCCAATTTTTTTGGTTCTCTCTCAAATGAAAATATTTTTTCTCCTTTCGTTATTAAAACTCACAAATTAATTACAATCTTCTATTCCAATTTTTTTGGTTCTCCCTGAAATGAAATATTTCTTCTCCTTTCGTTATTAAAACTCACAAATCACATTTTCACGTTCTTTTCTCTATTTTCTTTTTTGACTTATGTTTTCCCTTTCTCCTTCTCCCCCCCTCCATCCCTTTTTTCAAGATTCAAAACTAGCTGTTAATGTGATAGGATAAATTTTGATCAAAATTGATAAGATCTTTAGTTTGTTTAGATTTACAAATTGAAAGTCTTAGATAAGTGAAAAGTGATGGGAAATATGTTTGTTTTTCCGCCCTTATTTAATTTTATTGGATATTTTGGGTGTATGGAAAACAAGTTATGGTAAAAAAAAGTAGAAAAAATGATTAGGGACCTAACTTGAAAGATGAAAAAAAATGAGGACTTAAAAAAGTTTTAAAAAATCATTAGGGACCTAACATGGAAACGAAGAAAGTTTAGGGATGAAATATGAGGTTTTACCTTTAATTTGGCTTACGTATGAGACCCAATAGAGATTAAATCTTCATCCAATCCATAAACAAAAACCTTGAGTATTTTTTCTTCTTCTTTTTATTTAAATAAAAGCATCTTTCTTTCTACTGCCAAAAAGAGCCGACTTAATTGGATAGAGTAATTTTCAGGCCAAAAAATCTCTTATGTAAGTCAAAAATAGTTTTGGAATCTAAAAAGTAATAAAAGAATGATTAGGAACCTACGAAAAAAGACAAAAAAAGTTTAGGGACCTAAAAAGTTAAAAAGAAAGATTAAGTTCCTAATATGAAAGACAAAAAAAAATTTTGGGGACCAAAAAAATAAAAGCATTAGGACCTAACATGAAAAATGAAAAGAGTTCAGGGATGAAACTTGAGATTTTACCTGTAGGTGTGTGAAATTTAAAATTAAGTTACTTAAGAATGTAAAATAGACATATAATGTGGACCAATGTGTTTGGTGGGAATTTTTATTGAAAAAAAGTTTTTTGGAAGATGATTAGGAAGAGATGCTTCTATTCATGTTAAATCAATGCCCAAATAGTGCTGATTTTTAATCTTCTCCTCCAACTTAGCAACGGGGATGATCAACTTGTACGTGTTCTTCATTTTTTAAATTTTAATGAAGTTGCTTAACATCTTGCTTTCCTATCCTTGATTGCTTGATTTCCCCATTGATTGTAATGAAATTATAATGTATTACTTGATTTCTCACTTTAAATTGGACATTTGTTTGTTATTTATAAGAATGTATCATCAGCCTGATGCAATAGCTACCAGGGTTTTTTGTTACAATATGGATTGCTGCTGTCATGTTCAAGTCAAATGATATTGTACGGAAACAGACTGCTCTTAAGGTGCCTTTTTTTTCTTTATAAGTTCTCAACTCTCGCAAGAAATATTTACTGAGCTAGAGAACACTGTTCTTTGTCTCATCTTGTAATGATCAAGGTTTTCTATTTAGCATACATTGATATTTTTATGCAGGGGGAGAGAAAAGTGTCTATACTCTTGGGCATTTCACTGGTTTTCACGCTACATGTGCTTGGGGTCTATTGGTGGTATCGGAATGATGATCTTCTGCATCCATTACTGATGCTTCCACCAAAGGCAGTACCACCTTTTTGGCATGCTATCTTCATTATAATGGTGAACGGTGTGTTCTCTTCATTAAGTAATTTTAACTCTTATGTCTGTTAGGAACAACAAAAATTTATCCCTCTATCACAAAATTCTCCTTTTCTTTGTTGTGCTAATAGTAGTTTGTTCGGTGTAAGCTAAAACCCACTTTCTGGTCATCCTTCATGCCATGATCATTACTTAAAAAGAAAGGTATATAGAAATCTTGTCACACATGCACCCAATCACAAGTCAAGTGAGTGGGGAATTTACAGACATTCAAATTCTTGCTAGGTTAAATTTATCTTTTGGAATTGATTCTCTAATGCCAAATTGATGTGCATTTCTGTTGTGATTAGCTGGATCTTGGTTGATGCAAGTTCTAGACTATCAATTCAAGGATTTTGCTTCTACTAAATTTTTCTTTTGTCAAACTTCTCTCCAAGTGTTGACTTTCAATTTTCACTTCCATTATATGGAAGTTATAATGTGGACAACCATGTTTGACATGATCCATGGCAAAGTGAAACAAACTGCTGATCATCACACAGTTTCAAATATATCACCTAGAAACTCTTACAAATCTCTCAAAGCATTATGAAATCATCTTTCGCTATTTCGATAAGAATTCATAACTTGGTTTTTACTGTCCAGACACTTTGGTCCGTCAGGCTGCAATGGTTGCCAAGTGTGTTCTATTAATGTATTACAAGAATTGCAGAGGCCGAAGTTATCGTAAACAGGTAAATCAACAATGAGCTAAGCATTTTGGCTTAGCTGACAGTGGTAATCTCATATGATTAAATATTTAATGGTGTGTAACATTATCATTGGTTTTTGACATAGCAGGGTCAAATGCTAACGTTAGTTGAGTATCTGTTATTACTATACCGTGCATTACTACCAGCTCCAGTTTGGTATCGGTTTTTCTTGAACAAAGAATATGGGAGTCTTTTCTCATCACTCATGACTGGTTTATACTTGACCTTCAAGCTCACATCTGTTGTTGAGAAGGTTGTTTTTTATGTGCTTTTTTGTGTTTCTTTGCTTGATATATTATTGTTTTGACTGCTAGCTGACGGTTACAGCTATTTTATGTTTAATTTGTTGATTTGTGTAACTTATCTCGGTGTTCTCCAGATCCAGTGCTTTTTTACTGCTTTGAAAGCGTTGTCACGTAAAGAGATTCATTATGGAGCTTATGCAACATCTGAGCAGGTATTTTTCCATATTTGCTTAGAGATTCCATTCCCTTTGGCATTTTGATTTTGTTATCTATTTCCGAAAGAGATGTAAAGGGCATATAGTGCTTTCATCCAATGCCTGTATTTGATACCTATATTATTGCAACTATTTCTCACCGGCATCCCATTGTTCCACACCACTCATGCCTCCTGCATGCTGGCAGGGGCTGTGGTGATGGTAGTACTGTTTCTACTTCTTGCATAGAAGCATGGAGATTGAGTTTTCTTCTAATGTCAATTTGGATCATACTCGAATG
Organism: Echites panduratus; assembly: GCA_035221335.1. Taxonomy (NCBI): domain Eukaryota; kingdom Viridiplantae; phylum Streptophyta; class Magnoliopsida; order Gentianales; family Apocynaceae; genus Echites; species Echites panduratus. Next base: position 3,726,736 of record JAWZTD010000048.1, read on the forward strand.
TGCATTGCACATATGCTATTTTCCTTTATGGACTTTATAATTCTTGACTTTGTGGCTGCAAAGGTACATGAGGAAGTTAACTGAGAAGACTTGTTCTTATTCTAGATTATTTTATATCTCTTGAAGGTGAGTGCAGCTGGAGATCTATGTGCTATATGTCAGGAACACATGCATGCACCAATCTTGTTACGTTGTAAACACATATTCTGTGAGGACTGTGTCTCTGAATGGTAAGTTTACTTTATGAATTAAGGCTTGACTATTGACTATCACACTTGTGGTTTCCTCCTGCTAGTCCATTACTCTTTGCAAGCCATTCTAGACCGGGATAAAAGTGCAAAAATTTGGTCCTGACACCTCTTATGAATCTCATATCGTGGTAATGATTAATTGCCCTTGCTGGAGAAAGGAAGAGAGGTGGCCGGGGGGGGGGGGTGAAGGTCAAATCTGGCCCTACCATTTTGATTGTTATCATGTTTGCTATTGTGTTCGACATCCAGATATATGCTATTCTTTGATGTAGTCTATCAAATTTACATAACTGTTGCTCCATGACAGAGAAACATTTTGTACTTTGCTTCAGTGAAAAGTGGGCCTCTCATTTTATCGTATTTCTGAGAGGCCCTTGTGCATTGGTATGCCTTGCACCTGAATTACTTGGCCTGTCCAAGTGTATGATATCCATATAAAACATTTGGCACAGGATGACTTTATCATAGGTAAAATTAATATGTATAAATCTTAAACTACATTGCAATTGTTAAACTATATTATTACTTGTCAATTCTCAAGTTCCATGGTAATTTATCATGGGTGACATGGTAATGGACAAATGCTGTCTTAACTATTTTTTCCAAGTGACACGTAGATTTTCAATATGGGACGAGAGGTGTAATGTGTCATTGAGTGCCTTTTCATTTTTGTTTACCACTTTGTTTCGTGTGGGTTACTACCCTGTTACTTTTAGTGGAAAGAGAAATAAATACTGTTTCTATCTCTGAATGTCTAAGCGTTTGTTTCACTGTTATATTAAATGGCATTGAATTTCTAGTCATTAAGGATTGATGTGAGCTGGATAAATTCGGACTTGTGGGTTTGTGATGCTTGGATAGTTTCCGTTATTTCTCATGATTGAGAATATGAGCAAGCAGGTCTCCTGGTGGTATCCAATTATAAATTGTTGCAAAATATCTAGCAGCCTACTATTTGGCATTGATTATTATGAAATACATTGTAACTTGGGAAAAGTTAGTGCATGTTTTAGCTTGATTTTGTTTATCTAGATGATGAAGCCACTTGAGAATCATTTTTAATATTGGAGGAAATAATGATTCATGCCTGTAGTTACCTGCTCAATAGGTTGTCTATTTTCTCACACTGAAGTTAGATGTTACTTCGTGTGTTTTCTCCTTCCAAGTGAAGTTTGTGTGTAAAAGATAAATGGGAAATTTTACACACAAACTTCACTTGAAGTTTCAATAGGTTGTCAATCATGTTGTAAATTGAATTTGTATTGTGCGTTTGCCCCAAATCTTGCTTTTTATTAAGACTCTCATTTTGGTATATTGTGCTTTCCAGGTTTGAGAGGGAAAGGACATGCCCACTGTGTAGGGCATTGGTGAAACCTGCAGATCTTAGATCCTTCGCCGATGGATCAACTAGTCTGTTTTTTCAGTTATTCTAAACACCTTACATTTTTGAAACTAGGAATTCTTTTGGTCTGAAGCCATGATGATAGCCCATTTGAGCCGGTTTTCCGAGGGCATTAGTCCTCTCATGGCAAACTGTTATTACGCATCTACAGAAAAGGACTGTCACAGCTATGCATTCATATCTTGTAAATGTAAAAAGGTTTTATGTAATGGATCCCTATGAACTGCAGGGAGTTAATGTGAATGTAAATTTCTGTTAATATATCCTCTCGGTAATATCGGGCTTCATCTGTATCAAAATTTCATCTCGTTAATGCATTTGTTGTCAAGGACAAAACCTGAGGAGATGTACACGAGTGAGGGCGGGTATTGGTAGGAACGTATTAGTTATAGATGTTGCATTATGTATATTTGTAGATCGACGTCCTTAAAGGTCTTGGATCGTTTATAAAATCGTGAGACCACCATTCACCATATTCCTTATGGGCCATCAAGTACTGAATTCTCGAATCTAGAAGTGAAGCTTTCCAGAGACCATTTGAAAGAAATTCTCAAGATTATGCTTTTGGTGCATCTACAGATCCAGATGGTTGGTTATTCTAGTATACTTAAGAAGTTGTGTGGCTGGAAATTTTCTGATAAAAGAGCAGCTGCAATGCTATAAACTTAACGAAAACTACCCAATATTTTGATGGATGATAAAAGGAACAAGGTCCAAAGAATAACAGAATAATGCATGCAGTTGGAAAACAGAGAACCTCTGATCTATCCATTTTCTCACACTCGTTTACTTAGAAAACCAAAAATATAAACCAGGAATATGCCTGCCTCATCACAAAAGCTTCGAGATAAAAAGGAATGAAAAAAGGATCTTTCATTATAACTAATTAATAGCAGTATTTCAGTTATCTTGTTGATTCATTCAGTGTCAAAACTGGAGCACTTGAACTTGGCAAGGCTTCTTGGCTCTGGTGAACATCTGTTAAACTGAACTAGTGGAACTTGGCAGGGCTTCTTGATAATCTGAAACGTCTGTAGCCTTCTGTGGTTCGGGAAGAGCCAAGAGTTCCTTAACAACCCCGGATGAGGTTCTGGATGGTGCCGGGGAAGTCTCAGGTGGTGAGTGCAGGGAAGAAAGTGATGGTGAAGCAGAAAGCACCCTGGAAGCACCAACTTCAGTAAACTCTTCAATTCCCTCATCAAAGTAGACAACATCCTGCATGGTTAGTTGGTGATATTCAACTATCTCCCTTAAGAACCGATTCTCCCGGGCATATACTGTATTTTCAGTGGCCAATCTGGACTTCTCGGCCAACAGTGTCTCAAGTTGAAGGCGTATCTGAATGAGAGTTAAGTTTCCAGAAAAAATCAAAAGCTCATACTTCAAAGATAATTTTAGAACTACATAACATGTCTGAATTTCTTGTATCATTTATACATCTAGACAATGCAAGTACCATTAAAAAATCAAATGCCAACTGAATGAAAATCTTAGCTTCTGCACTAATGGTAGCTTAGATAACAACATACTTCAGGTAAGGGAATAAACCACTGATAATCAATTGTCTCAAGAAAACTAAAAAATGGAAGAGTCTTCTCAAAAACTAATCTTTATACTGTATCTTTAGCAAAAACGACGTCCTCAGATTTTGTTCCCAAATTTCAAATCTGCTTACAGGGGTAATATTTTGGAAATCAAAACCAACTAATTGTTATGGGAGTTAACAAAAACTTGTTGAGGTACTTTAGCGAGAGAATATGAGATGGAGGGAAGCTTTTGATGTGGTTATGTGAAGATCTTAGACACATTATACATTATAATTTTATTATACTTGGATAGGCTTGGGGGAAAGGGTCTCAGTCAAGTCCTTTCAGCATGCAGGGAAAAATGAAAATACCATGTCATCATCTGCAGGATTATCTCCCTTATCACGAGCCTCTCGAAGGATTTTGTTTTCTTCTTCCAACTGAGAACATCGTTGTTTTGCAAAAGCTAGATCTGCTTTCACAGTTTTCAACTCTCGAAGTAGTAGTTTGGCTTTGGCAGCTGTTGCCATTGCCACCTGAAAGAATGCAAATGCATTTTGTTAGAAAGAACATGAAAAAAGGGGGAAAAAGTGATTGGGTGATAGAGATTTTTCAGGTAAACCTAATATAAAGGAGCAAATGATAACTGAATTGGAATGACCTTGTGTCCTATAGGCTATAACTCTAGTTCTTGAAAGCTAAGACTCCTGTAATCTTAGTATCAGTAAAAAATGTAGTCCTGAAATAATCAAGATGGTTATTGGAAAACAACTATCCAAAGTGAGTAGCTTGATTCTATCATTTGAAGGCCCAGAAGAAGATAGGTATTCCAGTTCACAGAAGTATCATATTCATATACACCTCTGATTTTTTTTTCTAAGCTCCTTTGTTCTCTGCATTTCTGGCATGCTTCGTATAACCTTGCTTATGTCATCACTCAATGCTGGAAGAGGTTGTGATCACTATTATCTTTATCTATACCTGTGATGCTACTCAACTGGATAGGAGGAGAGATGGCTAGTAACAGGCTTCCTATAGCATTGATTAATCTAGAATTGGTGAGTTCCAAATCATGTTTGAACTACCATGAGTTGTAAAAGAACTACTAGAAATACACCATCACAAGTTGCCACCTTACGTCGCGAGATGCCTTGAGTTGATCCTCTTGACTGGTTTGCATATGGGCTTGTGCAGGACACTGCAGCCATGTTCCAGAGGACTGATTTTTTTCCCCAGAATTGATTTCTCTTCTCCTGTTTTGCAGTTTCCTTGTTTCTTGAATAATGTCTGCAGTCTTACCTTCTACAATAGTACGGCCTTCCTGAAAGCAATAAAATGACAAGGGTGTTATATGCATGACTAAATTAAATAAAAGATTTTTACTATGCAAGTGGAAGAAATAAGAAGAAGTTACTGCTTTTCTATGAAAGGCCAGTCATAACTCCTCGAAGTGACTTAGCTAATAAATTCTTTAATTATGCTTCTTTCTTCAGCAATGCCCAACTTAAACCATCTCTGAGGTAAACTCAAAAAACAAGAATGCTAGAGAGATACACTTATAATATTTGTTTCCAGAAAAGTTGTTCACTCACTGCTTCAATTTAACAAACCACTTCGGCTTAATCATGTCATAAAATCCTGACAGTGAGTTACATGCCTGTGTACACGATGAACAGGTAAATGGGGGGAATTCAGGTGTCTTATATCACAAGTCTAAAGACAGTTGAATTTTCTCAACTAGCTCAAAGCTTCCCTCCGTGCTAATTTAAGCATGGAACTGGAAATAGTTTACCTCCAATGCATTTCCAATGGTGTCGCCAATATGATTCAAAGAAGTTGCTAGTGCATCCAGGCCCTTCTTAAATCTAGGATTGTCTATCTTTCTGGTGCTTTCAGCTGGTTGGTATGTCTGATAGAACTGAAAATCACTTGGGATTTTAGATTCATAATTTCAGACCATAAACATTTGACTCCTTTTGACGAAGAAAAGTAGTTCCAGAATAAAAATGTTTGAGATGCCACCAATGAAATGTGAAAGGGGGGAAGAGAGTGCATGCATGTTCTCTTTTCGTACTCATTTTCTCAGGTTAGGAAGACATGAGAGGGGGAATTGAACATGCACCTGTCCATCTATTGAGGAGCTGAAAGCAGGATTGATCATCCTATTATTAGTTTCTAGCCTGTTTGACAAGTTATCATTCTCAAGGATGGCCTTGGCTTTCCTGGCTAGGACACCCCAAAAGCCACCTGCTTCGGTGGAACTTGTTGTCGAGGTATAACCATAAGCAGATGCATCCTAGTTTGTGGGCATCACAAGAACAGACACAAGAGTGTCAAAAGAAAAATGAGTAAAATTGAGGTCAAGAAGCCAAGATTGGAAGGAGCACTAGCAAAATATGGTTAGCGCCATCCATTGTGCGATAAAAGATCTAAAAAAAAGAAAGAAATGACGCTATGCTAATACAAAAGATCTTAAAAAAATTCATTTAACACCAGGATATGATACAATTGCTGGTTCTTTGAAGGGCTTGCACACCGATATTGATAAATACCAGGAAAGGTGACGGGAGGCAATGAATAGGTTTTGCTATGTAACAATAAATAGGAATGCAAATGGACAATGGATCAACGAATTAAAAAACCAACAAAAGAAAGGAAAACGTGAAAAAGATTAAGTAAAGACGAAACCTTGGATCGATCCTTGAAAGAATAATGAAAAGCGGAATTGGCATAAGCGGAAGAGAGGGAAGAGTCTCGATGAGCAGCGGAAGCTCTGATTGCCTGAGCAGCCAAAGACGAAGACGAGGACGAGGACGAGGACGAG
>JAWZTD010000048.1:3748498-3764960 GCA_035221335.1 Echites panduratus
AAGAAAGAAAGAAAGAAAGAAAGAAAGAAGTGGATAAATTTGATGAAGATGATATATAGGCTAATTAATTACTAAGCACTTCGAACGATGACACTGCGCATCATATCCTTGAACTCAAAGAAATCAACGAGGCCGTCTTGATTCTTGTCAACGGATGATATCATCTTCTCCACTCGGTCCATCTCCCCACCCTCATGCAATCCTAGCTTCCCCAGCACCACTTGTAGCTCCTTGGCCGATATGTAGCCGTCTCCGTCTTCGTCAAACACCTTGAATGCTTCAGACAGGTCCGCGTCTTCCAGTTCTTCATCGTTGCTAGAAGCATTCAGATCACACTCATTCTCTTCCAACCCAAAGAAAACGTCACCGAGAGAGCGGTGCAGGGCCGCGAAATCTTCAAACGTCAGGCCTTGGTTCCCGGGTTTAATGTAGGCTTGGATGGTGGATTCCAATTCGCATATGTCGGCCTCCAGTCCCAGGAGGTTGAGGGCTAAAGACAGCTCGTCCAGGGTGATTACGTTATCCTTGTTCTTGTCGAAGATGTCAAAAATCCGGCGCAGTCGCAACGAGTTTAGACTGGGGCTACGCAGCCGGAAGGAATTGGAGGAAGAATTATTCCTCTTAATAATGTTTGGTTTGCACAGGGATGTTTCCATTGGAACGACGAAGGCACTATATAGTATTGGATAAATTATTATCTGTGGACGACGAAGGAGGATGGTTAATTTTGGGGATCTGAGTGAAAGAGGGTATGCAGCATGATGCAGAAAACAGAGATCTAAATTCTTGGGAGTTTACGCTGAGTATAACAAGAAGAAGAAGGAACCCAGCTAATCCAAAATAGAATTTGTGATCTGCAGCTAATTATATTGCAATAATCAGGGAAAGAAAGAAATACCGCCAAGTAGAGGGATCAATGGGAAGGGCTCCAGCTACGGTCTACCTCTTAATAATAATAGTCTTAGTCTAGATGTTCGTTATTCGAGAACAACGCGCGTTTGACAAATCTCTGCAACTCTCATGGGGTAGTTGCCGTGTCCTACTCCTTAGTTAACACCCTGCGACCATTTCTTATCTTCCCACCGGCGCACACGCTGCGGCCTTATTATTTTGCAAATGGGAATGGAATGGCTCGACTGGCCTGACCTCGCTTCCCTCACTCTTATTTCTTTTTTCTCATACTACGCTATTTTGTATTTATCAGTCAAAAGTTCTTCCTCAGATCAGAAGCATTCCATACCAGACGATTAGGACTTAAGCAAAACTTGTTGGCCTACAAAAATAGAAATGCAAAGTCCTCCTTTTTAATAATAAGTTTCTGGCTTTAGTTTCATTCTCTTCTGAAAAGGAAAATTAAATTAGAAAACGTGGCAATTTCTTCCTTTGATATATTTTTATTTTCAATAGTGACAGTCACCTCGGCCCATTAATTGCTGAATATTGTCCATACTCTTACAGTTAATCCAACCCAACCCAACCCAATTAGTACATGGAACCAAGCTTCACATGTACTAATAACTTTGGCAACCTCGATGGTGCTTGAAAATCGCCAATGGGGCTTTTTTAAATTTTATTAACCTCAATAGGCATTATAGTTCAATTAATTAAAAATTCCATTCACTGAAATTAAATCTCTATTTTGATTTTTTAAAAAAAATTAAACAATATCTTTAGTTAAAATTTAAAGGAACATTTTTTTTTTATTTTTGTAATTAATATGATCGATAGGGAAATTATAAGTTATAGTGAGATATCAGAGGATTTAGTGAGATATATAATTCTTTTTGATTAAATAGAAATTTAGTAAACTATAAATTAAGAATACAATTTTTTTTTAAAAAAAAAAATAGAAGCTCGAAATAGAATAAGAATATTTGAAGAAGAATAACAGTTAAGAATTTCTTGAAAAACATAATTAATTTCCCCCTCAGACTTGATTCAGGCTGTCCAGACACATGTGATATGACCCGACTCGCTATCTGGATCCCGAGAGCAAACAGACGGCCTCATCCACGAATACTTGGCCCAGGGTTTTACTCTCATCCCGCCGTACCCGCCGTCCTCCTCCCTAAGCCACCGGAAGAGAAGATGGTGGATTTCGCCCCACCGACCTTGCTTTTCTTTATTCGCTCCATCTAAGCACGGGGGCAGCAGGTAATGCTTTATCCCAACTTTTCGTTCTTCAAGCTGTTCTGCTCCGCTCCGCCGCCCGCCCCTCCCTTCTTTTTCTTCTCTGATGCTTCCGTACCAAATCATGTTTTTCTTGGTACAAAAATGAAAATTCTGTCGTTCAGCGTGGTCGTATTCTTATGCCAGAATTTCCTATCAAATTGTCACTGTATGCTGTTTTTTTTTTTGGGTCCTAGGGTTTCATTTATTTTGCTAGAACCTAGGGTTTCATTCTATACCTTAGTGTTAGTTTTCATTTTGATTTGTTGCATCCTTTTTTCAATTAGTCAGTTCTCTTTCTTGATATTGATTAATAATCTGAATAGTTATGGCTAATGTTAAATATTGCAGCAGCTCGATACTATTACCTGTTCTCCTACTCCCAATATTCCCAACTAATCATAAACTAGCAAGCCCCTCTAAGTTGTTTGGCTTATTCACTTTTGCAGTTCCGTATCATTGATAGCTGGTTCAGATTGATTGCTTAATTCCTTGCTGCAGCCTTGCTCGTTATGGATCCTGAGGTCTGCGAGCATATGTTGAATCAAAGGGAAGATCTTTCTCTACATTCCCTTATTTCTACCAGTGAACTGAGCCAAACTAGCAATGTTTCAGTAGTAAACACTAAAGTGAAAAACCTTCAGGCATCGTTCACCGACCTGGACAGGGAAACTTCTCTGGTTCCTATTACTCCAGAATTCAGTCGAGAGGGTGGAGAATGCCAACGTGATTTTGCCTCTCCACTCACGTTTGTTCCTACCCCTGCAAAAGATATTCATGATCAGTCTGCCATGAATGTTGGTCCATCTGCAGTAGAGAACGAAGAAAACCTTCATACACCCAAAAAGGATACTTTTGATCCATTTGCTCCTGGTTCTGACAAGTTCATGCTTGCCCCACATTGTAGGAAACATGCCCAAGAATCACTAACTAGTGTTGTGCGACGGCTTAACTTTGAGTCCTTGGTATCCTCTATTGAAATTAATGATAGCGAAGCTCATGTTGGAACCATATCAGATGATGAGATTTTATTCAAAACTGTCTATGGAACCCTTTTGGAAGCTATCATATCAATGCAGGCTGCAGAGGGGATCTCTGCCAAAGTTGAGTCTCCACCTCCTTCTGGTTCTGATGGATTCAAGACTCCTATTTCTGCACCTCGTCTTAATGGGGTTGCCAAAACTTGCCCTCATGCTCCTGTAAAGACATCAAACATGTTCAGAAACGTTGACGAGGGTTTGTGCAGAAAGCTTGAATTCTAAATTAGGACATAGTTGATGTTAACCATCCTGGTTGAATTTTATTAATCTGCTAATATAATTAGTAACCAATTGTTCTTTTTGATAGACCTTGTTTTTGAATCTTTCATATAGTAGCATTTTGTGCTTTGTAGGCAATTTCTTTGATTTGATTTAGTAATTTGAAATCTGTTAATTAAGCATTCATTCTTTTGGTACAAGTTTTGACCTGAGATGTGCTTAAATTGAATAGCTACTCCGGCACGAGTAATCTTAAGAAAAAGAATGCATATTTGTGATGCAAACTGATTCGTAGTCAGCACTTGTGCACCATACTGGCATTCTTTTCATTTCCAGTAAAAACTTAAAGCCAACACCTGCTGCTCATGGTCAATTCCTGATCTCACTGTAAGTCACTGGACTCGTTGAAATTGGGTTTATTGCAAGTGAGTGGTCGCATACAGCTGGATCGTGTGCCATCTCAATGATGTGGTGGATGACTGGGTTCTTGATCATAAGTATTATGCAAATGTTAATAGAGTTAATCATGGGTCAATGGATATTAGCGAAGAAAGAAATATGATTTTACTTTCAGCATTTGAGAGCCGGGAACTTTATTTTGTAATGCGTATAAATGCTCTCAGGCAAGGTAATTGCAAGTAAACCTACGAGTCGGGTGGTGGTGCCTTGTCATACAGAACCCGGCCACAAGAAATCACCAACCTGATGTGCCTCCCAATATACAAATTTTTAAATATTAGAACCCAATCGAAAGTTGACAGTGCATTGTTATCTCTCGTAGTGTAGTTGAAACTTGAAAAGGAAAGCAAGGCATGATGACTGCTTATTAAAGAAACAGGAACTGCAATAACATCAAGAGATTTTTATATGTAAATAAACTTGAAAAAATTTTTAATTAATTATTTATTTATTCTTAAACTTGAAACATTGCACGAATACCTTTTCATTTTCTAAAAAGTAATACTGCTAAATCATATATATATATATATATATATATATATTAAAGGATGAATTTATATAAAATTTTTTTTTATATTTTACTTATATATCTTTTTAATATAATAATAATAAAAAAATTTCAATTAAAATATTTATTAAACAATATTTTTAAAAAGATATAACAAAAAGACCAAATATAAATAAAGAGAGATATATATTGTACAGCACAAACTAGTTTATTTTAAATTGGACCTTGTCATTTTGCATATTATATAGCTTCTTGTGAATGTGATTTCTCTGATCTGCCTGTATCTCCATTTTTTCTGCTTGAGAACCAACCCACACGAATAAATACATATATTGCTTTCAGCTCCGAATGCTCAATAACTTGCAACACAACACAAATGACACACTAAGAGGAAAGGGAACCCACACCATCCAGCAGCGTAACCAACGACCAACTGATTAAACATAGCATTGATTTACTTAATCAGAAATGCAAGTAGCCTTTTCCTTTAATTTTTATTTTCCTTCAACACGACCATAGAGTACAGCAATTATATCCTTTCTTCTTTTCCCGGATTTGCTGGATTGTAAAAATTTGAAAGCAAAGCTCTGGCCTTTAACCATATAACCTGATAGTGTAGTTTCTTCACTATTTATAGATTTGATTGAAATTGTAAAGAAATTAAGACACTGCAGATGATGATCTCCTTCTAATTTTAGAAACAGATATTTGCAAGTAAACAAATATGCTTTACAAACAGTTCTAACTACTAACCATAACGCACAAATGACAGATAAGTACTAAGTAGTAGTACAGAAATAATTGGGCCAGACAAATCCAAGGATACGCAGAATGTTACTGGATTCTAAGAATGACAGAGATGCCACCCCATACTGATGAGTTTACATTACGAAATTTCCCAGTGGTTAAGAGTCACATGTGCATTATCTTTCTTTGCATTTAATTCTCTCACAACCAAACAATTCAGTACTAACTATCTATATCCTTAACTTTTGGTCCAAACATATCCATACCTGCCGACTTCTAATTGATTCCTAAATCCCAATCCTGACTCGTTAGAAAGATGAGAATATGTGCTGCAACCAAAGGAGAAGCAATGTAGTAGGACAGGGAGAAAAAACGTAGAAGAAAGAACAAACCTATTGCCCTGTAAGGGAAACACATAAATCCGGGGATTCAATTCTCTGTCAGAGAAGCAAACAAGGCACTGTACCAGATTGAACGTGTTTGCATCTCAAATGGTATTATTAATTGTTGTATCAAACAGAGAAAGAGTACAACTTTACAGAAAAGACAAACAATCCCATTGGAAAATCTATCTAATCTAAGATCTATCGTGATCTGAAATTGGTGACAGGTGTATCCACAAGATAGGCATAAAACAAACCGAGCAGTAGTATCCATAAAGCATAGCCGAGTCCCCTCCCCTGGATGCAACTGCAAATAAAAAATACCAGCTTGCAACGCGAAATAACTACATCTTGGTACGGTAGTGACAGGTTTGGTTGGCAAGGCTTCTCCTCATAACATCAACCGTGAAATCGCAGGTAGTATAAGAGACTAGGTGAATATTGAAGAGAATGTGAACGTGGCCGGAGATTTTGGCATAAGTGCTGAAAGGCAAACTACCGGAGACGGCATCGGAGTAGAGTTTGGAGTTGGAGAAAAGGCGATCGGCCATGAGGGTGAGGGTAATGTTCATGGCACGGGTCTGCTGGGCCCCAATTTTTCCGGCCGGTATAGGAACCTCGCCAACAACTTCACCCCTGTACTTGAGGAGAGCGGAACTGTTGGAGTACTTGAATCCAACCCTGTTAGGGTTTTTGATGAGGATGCTAGCATCGAGAGTGAGGTTGAGGAGGACCCTCAACCTGAGGATGTCGAGGGAGAGATCGATATCACGGAGGGATACGGAGTTGACGGTGGTGATAGGACGCTTGGCTTTGAAAAGGGTGAGGCCGAGGATGAGGAGAATGATCCCCAGTAACAAAAGTAGAGCAATCACGAAAAAGCAAACATATTTTCTTCTCCTCCCTCTTCGTTTGCCGTCGTTTTTGGTTTCAATGTCCATTTATTGGTTGATTTGCACAGCAGTAGCTGAGTTCTTCTTCTTCTTCTTCTTCAGTAGAGTGTTTCTTGATCGATTTCCACTAGAAAACACCCAGAAAAATGATACGGGGAAATAGGAAGAGATCCGATCAGATCACAGACTTGTGGAGGGAGAGGGATTCTGATTCTGAAACCAACCAACCATCAACAACACAACACTAAGCTCTAGGGACTACAAAGTCTGACGAGTAACTAACTTGGAACGAGTGGAATTAATGCAGGACGCGGATTTAGTTGACAGCTCTCATTATTTTTCACACTCTTTATGTATTGGACGGATAGATGGTAGATCTGGTATTTTCCTTTCCTTGGCAGTATCCTTCATACTCTTTAGCTGCCATGGTACTCCGTGGCTCGTAATTTTGAATAACCTTAAATAAAATAGTTTAATTTAGTATAACTTTGATATCAATTTATATTAAAAATAATAATAAAAATAATAAAATTTTTCTCCAGTATTGATGGGATATGGGATTCGAACTTAATAAATTAAAAAAAAAATTTTCTTTCTCATTTTATCATCATAAATTTTAATGTAATATATATATATATATATTATTATTATTAGCCTTAAATAATAACTTTTAAGTTATTTTTCTATCTTCCTTCTATCCCATTCATTAGAAAAAAGGAACAAAGAGTTAAGTTGTTGATATCACGTACGAATGATGATATACGGACTTAAAGAATGCTGTTTTTATTTGGTTCGATTCGAAGGTGGGGGATTGTGGTAAACATTTTTGGAGGCTTGATGAGAATGTCCTACCTAGGCTGATTTAGGAATAATTTCTCCACAGTTCAACACCATCGCCAGTTCAACCTCAGTAAGATGCGTTAAAATGGCATGCCTTTTGCAAATAAGAAAGGCCTCAAATGAGCCACATTCTATATTTTTCTTGCTTTTGGCAATTCTTGAAACAAAAAATCACATAGAAGGCTTGATTATCAATAAGAGCTAAGAGAAACAAAACCAGAAATAAAAGGCAGCTGCTACTACTTACTACTAGTGCACATTGACTGGATTTAATGACTCACGCAGGAAAAAATTGCACAACTTTGCCTCGCTGTGAAAAGAAAATCTAATAACATCGACACACTTACACGGGTACCAGCAGTTTTTGATATAATTAATTTCAACACCACTCAATGGAGATTGTGGATGTTACACAAAAAAAGTTCATATCACCAAGACGATGACATCCCAGATCGTCTTCATCGAACAACTTACGAAAGGACCGACCACCCCCACAACACGAGCTTTTGGAACTGAGATGCAACTTCAAAATTGTGATTTATCCAGGTTATCAAAATAAGGATGATCCAGAGCAGCTTTGGCTGATATTCTCTCTGCTGGATCATATTTAAGCATTTTCTGCACCAGCAAAACATAAGAACATAAATTAAAAAAATTTTCATTGGACCAAGTTTTTGGTTCACAATTAGTAACCAACACTAACTGCAAAATTAATGTGGTTCTAAAAAAGGGACTGCACACATACCCAAAGTATGTACCTTCCCAGAAATAATCTGGTTCTCAAATTTTATTAGATAATATTTACCAAAAAAGAAGCTTAGCCCCGAGAACTTACTGATAGAAGATCAACACCATCAGGTCCCAATGATGGAACAGCACGAGCCAAGTTTTGGGGCTCCCACTGTGGATAAACATGCCAATCCCGCAGAGAACTCACACCTGGCCACTGCTTCTCAGTTGGTGTTCCCAGCAACCTTTAATTAATGATAACCATTGGAAATTATAATGAGTCTGAGATGCTAAAAGTAAAAGATGGCATCGAGACGAAATCTAAGAATAGTATCTTCGCAACACATTCGATGCCCACACCAGATATCAAATATCCACAAACAAGCAGACAGAAGGAAGTTTCTGTTTGAAATCCTAGAAGTTTCTAAAAAAAAAAGGTCAAGAAAAATAAAGTAGCCAAGATGTAAACAATTTCTTGAAATTTCTTAAGTAAAAACAGAGAAAATTCTAAAGAGAACTCAGTTGCCAACATTAGCAGATGTAGCTAACTTTTCCTACTAACCAATTATTATAAGCCAAGTACAAGGGACGCCAAGTAATTAATCAAGTATGTCAGGAACACAGTGATCAAGCTAAACACAAATTCAAGGTAGTTGCAGGATGTAATGCACCTAAATGTCACAATTAAAAACCCATAGTTGTCACTAGGGCGTGGTGGTCTACAGCAGTTTGCCCAGAATCCGTCATGGCAGAAATGGCAGAAGAATGACGGTCAATTAAAGAAAATTAAAATATAACATTATAATCATGATAAAACTACATAATTCATATAAAATGCCAATATGCAGTTATGAACAATTATCAAGATTTCAAGTGAAAAAATTTCATCATTGCTTAACAACAAAAGATTAAAAAATATTTCGTTGAACATTAGCAAACACTGGATTTCTTTTAATAAAAATTCCAGAAATCTGTTCAATAAATCATTAGGAAAAAAAAATTGATCAAATTCCAAATTCTAAAGAAAAAGATCAGTGAGATGGCAAGAAAAAATAAATACAAGAGAAAAGGAAGAAAATCCAAACAGTAGAAGAGGAGAAGAAGATGGAGGAGGAAGGAAGGAAGAGTAGAGCAAGAGGACGGAATTCAAAAGAAAAAAAAAAAAACCTTGAAGAAATCTGAAAAGAGAGAGTAGAGGTAGCAATAGTGACACAAAGGGCAATTGAGATTAATTCATACTAATTGGTAGGGTTTTATGTCTTCCTAATAGTCAACTTACTAAACAGACCAAAATAAAAATATACTCAATTTAAAGAAGAGTATATATGAAGCCATGGATTTCTGCCACAATATAGAACCTATATGGCCTTTCTTCTTGTTTCCACCACTACCATCCTCCAACTCTTAGACTCTTACAAATTTAACCTATAGATCCAAGTTGACTAGAAGCAAATTAAAATAAACACTGTAAACTCTTGAGTCAACTCTTTAAACTTTACAAGTTTACAGAATCCATTCCTTCATTAATTTGAAACAAAAAGTTGGTGCTACTCAAACCATAATCATAACATTTTGATACATTTACTCTCAACAACCCATAAAATGACCCTACCCAGTTGACTTTGAAAGGTTCTTGGATCCAATTCAATTATGATGATACTGATAATGAAGAAAAAAATTAGTGATGATGTTGGTCCCTTATATTTTTTCGTTTGACAAGAGAGGTAAATTAAACTAGAAAACTTCCTTATTAGGCATAGTCAATGGCGAAAAAAAAATTAGTTAAATTATAGAAGGATATTTCCATCCCTTCATTTCTTTTTTTAACGTAACAAGGTATTAGAGGGTACCTATCCTACTTTCGTCCCTTCTGTTACCGATGCTCAAGTGTTGGAAAGTAACAATTATAAATATAGGAAGAATGTGAAACCTTATAATAGGCTTGATGTTGTGAATAGGGTAGTGCAATGTGATATGAAAACATATGTGATATGGAATTTCTTGGTGGAAAAGGTAAAGCATTGAGTTTTCTTGTTTATTAAGAGGTTCTGGAGCAATAATTAAATATTAGATTGTGTGCTTTGTATAAGTGGATTGAAGAAAGAGTGTTTTCTTGATTTATTTGGGTGATTATTAAATCATTATATATGTATTTCGTTAATATTTGATCATATTGTTCATATCAAAATTTGATCATTTTGTTGTGTCAGGGATTGTGATTTAATAAATTTATAGCAGTTTTTTATGATTGTAAATATCTTTTTTAATTAGAAGTTACAATAATTTAAACTGATGCAATTGAATTTGGACATGAATATAATCATCGTGAAATGCAGTTTTATTAGTTTTTTTTTTTTCAATCTTACACCAGCCTGAGCTTTGGTCTATTTTACTGTTTTAGGTGAGCTCAAACCCGAGTCTTAGATATATTTCATGACTAGTGCTCGATAATAGATTTTTAGACTCGCACAAGCCTAAACATAACCCTAAGCGCAACCTAAACCTAGGAAAATATAAACAAGCTGAGCTTGGTTGTTTAAACCCCTAGTTACAATAGACAATAGTGGATAAGGTCCTTGAGAATAATCAAGAAAAAACATGCTCTCTCCAAATAAATTGGTATTAAGAAGTGAATGCACCTTGAAGCACAATAACTTGGAGAAATTGAAGCGACAAGCCAATGGGAAGCTAAAGAAGTTGAAGAACACCTTGATCATCAACAAGACCGCATAAACCAAATTATATGTATGTAATATTAAACTACTAAAAGACACTTGAGTCGAAGAACGCTCTTGATATGAATAAGCATCAAAAAGGTGAAGAATGGAAGCAAAGATTTAATCTTTCAAGCATTCATACAGAATGAGACTTGAGAATTGGTGCAAGAAGTTCAATTCATGCCTTGCAAATAGGACACAGAAAGATATAAGAACACAATTGCAAGGGCACTATGTTCAACTTCAGCTAACAAATAATGGTATATATGGTAGGACACAAAAAAATATGCTAGGTAGAGAGAGATTAAGCAAGTCATTTACATGGAGCAACCAAAAGGATTTCAAAACAAATTACATCCTCAATATGTCTCCAAGCTAAGAAAGGCATTATATTGGTTAGAACAAGCACTAAGAGGGTTGTGGGCTTTTCTTTAAGTCCAAGAATTAGTTAAGAGTAGTTTTGGGCTTAGATAGCCTATTGGTTTTGCCCTTATATTGGGATATTAGTCATTTTTATCTTTAGGGTTTAAGAACTCGAGTTACATTCAGTTTCATAGGGAAAATACAGATATGATTCAAGGGAACTTTCACGACTAACCAAATTGGAATAACTTCAGGTCTAAACACTTGACAAGTGAGTATTAGGAATGCTCTTTTTTTGCTATGAATGCTTAATTATTATAAAATTGTGGGAAGATATAGTTTAATCTTGATTAAGTAGTAATACTTTTAAGCTTAGGATTAGAAACAATAAATGGAGAACTTTCTTCAAAGGTATGAAATTTCATACAATTTTCAAGAAATATCTAATTGTGCGTCAACTGTTGATAACGCTTGTTGTTCTTTGATCTTTTTTTTTTCATAGCTATGACCTACCTATACAAAAACCAAGAGAGGCCCTTAGTTATATTTCGTCCCACACATTACATTTTTAGTAGTCTTTTCTTTAAATTTTTTCTTTTTCTTATCTTCTATTTTTGGTAAATCATTATTTTAGGTAGAAAAAGTCCTTACTACATTAAATTATAAATATCTAATTAGTTATGCTACCTTAGGTTTTATATGAAATTGTTTTGTGGCTTTTATAGGCAATTCAATATATGGCTCAAGTACATATAAATTTGCTGGATCACATGTTCCAACTATTTCTTTCGATGTGAACCCATTGAGCAAGGTCAAAAGGCTCACTTTTTTTTGTCAGTCTGGCCCACTGAAAGAGATAAACATCCAGGGCTGAATTCACTTTATCGCATTAATAAGTTTTCAGTTTGTACGTCAGTCTGGCCCACATGATTTTAGTATCTATCAGAATATTTGATTTGTCAGTTTGAATTTTAAGTTATTGTGAATATTAAGTATTTATTTTATAATTGTGTCTTTTTTTTTAAGATTGTTCTTATCTCACAGTGTAGCTCATGTTTTTCTATTTGTTTGTCTAGATCTATGTACTTCAGATGAGGAGTGAATCACAAAGGATAGAAATTTGTACTAAATGTAAATTGCTTTTGATAGAGATAGTTCTTTTATATTTGACTCATGTAACCTTTATTGATTTTGATAGCATTGTTTTTTTTTTATGAGGAATTGATAGAAATTGGGATATTTGTTTGTATTTAAATAGAGGCTTTTGAATTTTGAATTTTAGTAATAGAGGCTTAAAGTTCATAAGGGCAACCATATGGGTTTCGCTAGGTCATGTGTGAATTTGAGTTTGGAATGTGACAAGAGTGGCAAAGTAAAATAGGAGAATTTCTAATCCATAATGGTTTTTTTTTAATCTCCAGCATACTCAAGTCTATAAAGTATCAAATTGAAAACTAGATATAGTTCTATTTTATGCATATCTATCTTTTAATCACTAGAGACGGTGAAAAAATCCTTAAAACAAGAGAAAATAAATTTCAGATCAATAGTTTCAATGAACTCAAAGACTTGAGATGCTTCTTAGATTAGAGTTTTATTATTTAAAAGATAAGATTGTTTATTTGTTAGCAAAAGTATGCAAGAGATCTTTCAAAGAAATACACAATGCTAGACCATCTCAACTCCTATAGAGGTTAACTAGAAACTATGCTCATATTAAGTAAAAAGAAGATAGAAGATCTTACCATGTACCCAAAACTAGTCAGAATCTTAATCTACTTTGATGTTAACATGCCTTAAAAGTTTGACATTTACATGTGCAATAGGTGTGGCAAGTAAAGTTATGCAGAATCTAAAGGAACCACATCTAGAACTAGTTCAACTAACCTTAAGACATAAAATGAACATCAAATTATGGAGATCATAGTGAAATTAAGGGTTACTATGATGTACACTAAGTTGAAAATCAAGATTTCAGGCCCTCACTACTTCGGGACATTTTTGGGAGACTAAATCATCCAAAAGAGGATAATAGGCTTTTGCCACATGGAACTAGGTCAACGAATCTTGTGATACATGAAATGAACATATAATTATTTAGATCATTGTGAAGTTAAGGTTACTATGATGCAAACTACAATGAAAATCTAGATTTCAAGAGATCAACTATTTAATTTATATTTAACCTTGGAAAATTAGTAATATCTTGGTTTAATAAAAGACAAACCACAATCTCATGCCCTACAATTTAGTGGAATATTGGGCAGCAACCTTATCATTCTAAGAACTTACATGGTTCATTCAATGAAGGATTTCCATCAACAAAGTACCATCCTGTCAAGATGCTCCTATTCCAAGTAACAGAAAATCCAGTCTTCCATTCGAGAATTAAACATGTAGAATTACATTATCATTTAATGAGAGGAGATGAAGTACGTAGGATCTCAAGAGCAGACCCTTCATATACTGTTTATGATGAGCATTAAAAAATAAGGATTAGACGCTCTTCAAAAGTCAAGAAGCCAAGATGAAATCAAAAATTCTAGAAATCGTTAAAACTAAAAGATAATAAGAATTCTAGAGACATCATGAGAAGTCGGTTGCCAACATTAGAAGATTAAGTGGCTTTTCTTAGTGCAAGTAGGAGGCTATGCCCTCATTTGTAAGCAAGCTACAAAGTGAGAAAATCTGGAGTTCTCTTGATCGTGATCTTGTTTAATGAAGTGGGATGACGGATATGAGTGTATATTAAAACTGACCTAAGGGGTTGGAGAGTAGAAAGCAAATTAATTGTAGTAGCTTTAATTTACACCTGAGAGGAATTTAGTCTTATAACTTATTCTTTGTGATTTCATCTTTAAATTCTAATCAGCTGCAACAGTCCCTCATAGAAGGAAAGTCAGCTGAAAGCTTACCATTCATTCTATTAAATGTTTCACCATTGAATTTGGGGTTTGTCTCCCAGGTGTTGGCTTAAACAGGAGATCCTTAAAGCAGTTGATTTTGCCTCGCATGAAGCACCATGCATAGCAGTACCGCATCAAACTTACTTAAACTAAGGAAAATTCCCAAACCATTACTTGGACATTATATTTCCATACATGATACAGGTTGCATCAGGCAATGAATAAACAATAATAGATATGAATAATTATGAGGATACACAACAATCATTCAGATATAAGGACAATACCGGAATATATGCAGCAACTGCTGAAACTCAGAATCCCCAGGAAATAGAGCTTGCCTCCTCACCATCTCAGCTGCCAAAAAAAAACAAAGCCACCAAATTCAGATGCAGCAATGAATTGACTGAAGCCAGAGGTAGAAGTAACAGGACTAGGCATATTTCTAGTATATCAATGGAAAGAAAAAGAGTACAACAGGAAAACATACCAAAAATACAGCCCACAGACCACATATCCACCGCAGTTGAGTAATGAGTAGATCCCAGCAATACCTCTGGAGCTCTGTACCAGAGGGTTACAATCTAGACAAAAACACTAACCGGAGCTCAGTGCACCATAGCATGACAAAGTAAAATTCAAATGAAAAATAGGAAAAGAACCTCGTGTGTGTAGCTCTTGAGGGGTACTGTAAAAGCCCTGCCAAGTCCCAGATCAGCGATCTTGAGAATGCCCTTGTCCTTGTCAACAAGGAGGTTTTGGGGTTTGAGATCCCTGTGGAGGACGCCATGGCTGTGACAATGGGCAACGCCCTTGCATAGCTGGAAGAGGAAGCTCTGGACTAGGGAAGGAAGGAGTTGCCTGGGATTGGGACCCTTGCGGTGGGAATCAATGAACTTCTTTAGATCAGTGTCAAGATACTCAAATACAAGGTAGAGGAGGGGCTTGCCGTTCTTCTTATTGCTGTCGACAACGTGCTCGACGCAGAGCAAGCGGACAACGTAGAGGGAGTGGGAAAGCATTTGGAGGAGGGAAACCTCGCGGAGGGCGGTGGGCGGCACTCCCTCCTCATCCATCTCCAGGCGTGTCTTCTTCAAGGCGACAAGTTGTCCAGTGGCCTTGTCTTTGGCCTTGTAGACCTTTCCGTAAGTTCCTTCGCCCACCTTCTCCAGCTTCTCGTATTTCTCCATTTATGAAGAATTTTAGCCTTCCTTTTGGGGAATGTGGCTTAGGGTTAGGGTTCGAACTCTTGAATTCTGAAGACTTGAATGAATTAAATCAAATCAAATGGCCAGAGAAATGGGATTTTGGGGATTCTCTCTTTAGAAGGCTTCTTCTACAATGCCAACGGCTTTCCCATGTCACGTGTTTCCCTCCGACCCTCTCTTTCCTTTTTTGTTTTTGAAATTTGAATTGCAACTTCAACGGTAATTCCCTGTTCTTCCATGAGTGGGCTGGGCCTTGGGAGCGCTATGCTTTTAAATTTTTTCTTCGACAATTTCTGTGGTGATATCCAATTGGATTTTATGGAAAAAAATAATAATAAAAGAGTGAAATTTAAAAAAAAATAAAAACAGATAACTATATTAATATCAAAATAAAAATAAAAACATGGCTATTCCAAATGCAAAATAGTTGTCATGAGCAAGAGTGTACAAATGCCAATCTAAAATTAAATTTACAAGAAGAAGATTTGGCCGATGTAGAAGGTTTACTTGTTATTCCTCTGTTTCAAGCTTTATGAAGAAGAACTCCATTCTACCTCTCCCTCTTTACAAACAAAAGAAGTGGGGTGCAGCCTCAGTTGTACACTCCCTTTATTCTATGAACCCTTATTGATTTAGGGCCTAAAATTACATTTTAATATTTCGAATTTCAATAAAATTATATTTTTTTTCTCCGTGACATACTAATTCATTTTTTACTGAAAGAGTATTATGGTTACTTTTTTAAAGTAATCTCAAAAAGAACGAAAAACGAATTATCATGAAAGTAAACATTAGGTTTTATCCCAAATTCAATATCAAATTAATAGAGGATATTGTCTCCCTTGAAATAAAATTTTTGATAAGTTTTAAAGCTAATTTTGTCAAATTCTTATCAAAGTTCAATTGTATCATCACTATAGATATAATTCAAGCATGAAAGAAATCTTGAAAATAAGATGAATTGAGCATCTTTGATCAAAAGAGAAAAGTCACTGACAACCTCTCAACACATGTAATGAAGTTTTAAAACTATTTCGACATATGTCTCATGGAATACTCTGCTTTCCATATTAATTTATCTTGAGTTTGCTCGTCTCGTAAGTCAAGGGAGTACGAAACCTTGAGAAGTATTGAATCAATTAGTTTTTTTTTTTAAATGGTATCGCTCAACGCATGGCACCGCAACTATATTGTCAATAACTGTAAATTCATACAGACTATAATCTAAAATAAGACAAAGATAAATTTTGGATTGAAGGAATTAATATATATATATATATA
>JAWZTD010000048.1:3801468-3813983 GCA_035221335.1 Echites panduratus
GGTGGCGGTGGCGGTGGCAGAAATTTAGTGAGCAGCTATGAAATTTTCATGGTTGGAGGATTAGTCATGGCAGCACCATGGCGGGATGGCAGTCCATGGCAAGTGGCGGTTTATGGCAGATCCAAACTTTAAAATTACCCTACTATCCTTATAAATTTTATATGGGTATAATTTTAATAGGGATGTATTTTAAACCTAAAAAAACCTTAATTGTAAAGTATGTTGAATCAAAATTAAACTTACTAATTACACAACACAAGTGAGCCGTTTTTGCTGGCGTGGCATCTCTGCGCCTTTCACTGGACAGAGCTTAGTCTTCTTCTTTCTTCCCAATCGACATTCAGACTATCAACACTTTGATTTTCTTTTTCCGGTTTCTTCTCTTTCTAAAGTGGAACACCCACTCAAATTCACATCTTCGTCTAATCTTTTTTTTTAAAAAATAAAAATATTTTATTATATGTTCTTTTGTCCAGATTTTTTATTATTACTCATTAATTTATAATTTAATGTCAACATTCTGTTTTTTTTTTTTCAAATTTAAAATTCATTATTTTCTTAATCTGACTTTCTTTCTCTTCTTTTTTTCAGATTTACTTGTTTAGTTTAATCATGATTTATATGCTTAATTATTTGGGTTGATGTAGGTTGGAATCATTGTCACCAAGAGAATGATAAGGATACAAGTACGCTAATTTATAATTATTGCAATAAAACGATGAGGGGAGGAATTACTAGAGCTAAATGACATTTGATGGTAAAGAAGGGTAATGTGGCTCCTCCTAAATAAATTATGGAAAAATTTTCAATCAAGAAAGAATGAAAAAGATAGAGAAGAGTGTTGCTAGTTTTACAGGAAATGTTGAACTTGAAAAGTTAGGCATTGGTGAAGATGAGGAGAAGATACCTATTTCAAAAAAAAAAAAAAAGAAAGAGTATTAGTTCTACACAAGGTCCTATAGATTTCTATTTTATTGAAAAAGGGGAAACTAATATTAGGGATGCTTGTGATAAAGAGGCAAGAGCTAGAGTTATTCAATATGTTGCAAGGTGGAGTGCCTTTTAATGCTGTGAAGTTGCGTACATTTCATGAAATGATACATGCCATCGGAACATATGATCTGAATTTAAAGCCTCCGTCATCTTACCCTGAGGTCCGAGTTACCCTTCTTAAAAACGAAGTGGAATATAATAAAAGGTTGATGGCTAATCACTCTTGAATAGCAAAAACTGGACAGATAGAAAGCAGAAGAGTTATAAATTTCTTAGTGAATTCTCCACCTGGAACTATGTTTTTAAAATCTATTGATGCTTCTTCATATGTGAAGACTGGTAAAAGACGAAGAGTTACTTGAAAGCATTATTGAGGAGATTGGAGAAGAAAATGCTGTTCAAGTGAAAACTAATAATGGAAATAACTATGTCCTAACTGAAAAAATGTTAGAAGACAAGAGGAAACATATCTATTGGACTCCATGTGCTGCTCATTGTATTGATTTGATGTTGGAAAACAATGGAAAGCTTAAGTGAAGAAAACTATTGGAGACGCTATCTTTCTTGTTGGTTCCATTTATAACCATCCTAGTGTCTTGAGTTTTATTAGCCACTTTACTAAGAAGAGAGTTGGTCAAATTTGTTGTCACCAGATTTGCTACAAGTTATTTGACATTGGAGAGAAATAATCATCATAAGTTGTTTACATCTGAGGAGTGGCACAAAAGGCAGACTTTCACAGAGGCTAAAGGAAAACGGGCAGCAAATTTAGTTCTTTCACCTTCTCTTTGGGATCGTGTTATTTACACACTCAAAAGTTATGGGTCCTCTTGTTAAAGTTCTTCGACTTGTGGATGGTGAAATTAAACCTGCAATAGGATATATCTATGAGGCAATGGATATTGCTAAGGAAGCTATTAAAGCTTCATTTAACAAAGAAAGTGAGAAAAAGTGTGAGCTAATTTTTGAAATCAAAGATAGAAGATGGAATTGTCAACTTCATTGGCCTTTACATACTGCTAGGCATCTCTTGAATCAGCAACGCAAATACACAAATTCAACTATTGAGTTCAATATTGAGGTTGAATGTATCAAGTTGTTAAAAGGTTAGTGGTGGATCCTGGCTTGCATGACAAAATCTTAACTGAACTTTTAACTTATAAGAATGCAGAAGGCCTCTATAGTCATGAGTTTGCAATCAAGCATAGAGCCACAAATTCATCGGGTAAGTAGTTAATTGTTATATAAACAATAACTAGTATTTATTACGTGCTCCATCGGAAATTGAATGTAATATTTTGACTTGCACAAATTTTAAGAAAATTAGTTGACTTAGTTCATTTTAAACTTAAAAACATCCAACTTCTTAAAAAAAATTTAACTAATTTAGAAAATGAGACATTCATTTCTAGACAACTCAAAATAAAAATGTGGACATTCAATTCCAAACGAAGGATGTATTTAATTATTAATCTAATAATTCTATCTTTTTTTATTTATAGTTGATGGGTGGTGTAAACGTAATTGGAGTTTTTTTTAGCATATAAGGATTTTTTTAGTACTCTTATTAATAGTTACATTTTTAATAATGTAATAATTATATTTTTAATTTTTCAATTTATTTTACACATTCTTATTAAAAGAAACAAGCTTTCACATAAGAATGTGAAAGAATATGCAAGATTTGGTTTAATTGAAGTATAATCAAGCATTGAAGATGAGATATGCTAATATGGATAAGATTGACCCACTTGAACCAATCTCACTTAATAACATTGATGAAGCTAATGGGTAGTTGCTTGAAAGAATGGATGATGAGAACAAAGATGATGTGGATAGGGACTTGATTTTTTAGGATGATGATGAGTTAACATGAGGAGATGTTGCCCAAGCAAGTGGCAGTAATTAATTGAGGACATGTACCAGAAAGCAAGTAAGAGATAAAGAGGCCTTAACGTGTGATTTGGGAGTATGCACTTAGTATCTTGTGAAATTATGAAACTTATGATGTCTATTATATTATGTCTATTGTGAAACTATTTTATTTTTTGAATTATTTCACTTAAAATCCTTAAAATTATGTCTACTGTCATTTTAATATGATTTATATATTAGTTTTTACTATGTTATTTATATACATTTATTTTTATCAACCGCCATTCATCTATAATTTCCACCATCCGCCATGGCGGTCTTTTTGCCTTTTGCCATAAACTGTCATCTGCTATTGATAAACTATGGTTTCTGGTCCCCACTAACATCTTCATTTCCCTGGTAACTACATAAAGTTGTGGAATTGTAAGAGTGGGCAGTTAGTTGAACCTAATCTTTTGTTAATGAGTTCTTATCAATACAGTCCTGAAAATATACCTTCCCCTCAAGGCAAAAATAAGAAAACCAACCAGAAACCTAATCATAGTCTTGAGGAGCAATGGAAGAGAAAGTTTTTGAGGATTTTGAGAGTCAGACTGGATGTTTCAGGAATTATGCGTGCTAACCCCCATATTGGATCGACGAGGCTCTAATACCAAATAATATAGTAAGAGAATTCCAGAGACAAATAATAGAAATTTCTATTCAGAAACCTAAGTGCAAGAATCTCAACACTCAACTCTCGACAAAATTGTCCGTATGGAGAGAACAAAAGTCCAAATTATATTCAATTTCTCAAAAACAACATATCCCCCAAAAAGGACCATTTAAGAGGTATTTATAGTAATATCTAAACTATACTAGTTGCAGAAAACTAGGAAAATACTTGCAGGAATTTACTACCAAAACAAGAACTACCTAAAAGTGGGGAAGTGGGATGGATGTTGATCATGGACATAATAATTTATAAGTGGTGGAGCCCAATCAGAACATTAGGCTTCAAACCCTAATCTCTGTAAAAATATCTGCATTCTTATTAATAGAAAATAATAAGCATATAAAAGTATAATGAATAAAAAGCTCCTTATTTATAGGCTCCCTGGAACATGATTAGGTTATCTCTTAAAATCTAACCAATAAGAATTAGGTTAAAAAGCTAAACTTCTAAAAAATTGAGAACGCCAGAACACTTACTAAATTACTAACATTGCTAATAACAATCCAATGATTATTAGATAAGAGACTCTAGGACTACAGTTTCGATAACTGTACTCTTTTAATTCCCATGAGATTATCGTCCGATAAAAGTATGATAAACTTTAGTTTTAGAGAAATCTTTACCCTACCTTTCAAAAACCTTTAACTTTATATTGCTATTTGCTTCTATCACTCTACTTTCATGCCTATTGTAGTCTATTTATTGCTATTTGCTTCTATCACTTTACTTTCATGCCTATTGTAGTCTATTTATTAGTCGTCTACAATAGAAATCCAATTCAACCCAACCATTAAACCAAAATGGTGGAAGTAAAGCATGGTAGTTAAACTGAAGAACTAAGAACAAATGTATTTGGCCTTGAGCTTGGAATTAGAATTCAGCTCAAGCTTGGACTTCTGGTTCGAAGCAAAAACAAGTAAGCTTGCAAATTTGGCTTAGGAACCTCAAAATGCTACTTCAGTGTATGATACTTCAGTGCAAATTATAACAGTATCCCCACCTAGAAAGGTTCATTCAATCTTTGATCAACATTTTACAAGCTTTACACATTCATCCCGTATAGCTTGTATATCAGGACAATAGGCACTTCACCTGTAAGTTTTATCTCCAAAAACATTTCATCCTATCAAAAACCAGGAACAGAATATAGACAAACAACATAAACTACTCTACTTCTCTAGAGAAGTTTAACACCTTAAACCAAACACAGTCCTCCAAGCAATGATTATGTTGTAAAGAAGAGTTCTTATTTCATATATTGGTTTTATGCACAATCCAATAATAAGACTAATGCACATATTTTCCTTTATTGTCACACAAGAAGAAAAGTCACTTTGGGACAAAGATCTTCTATTTCATTTTGACAACATCTTTTGATTTTTGGGACATAACATTGATAGATTTAGATAGGTTGGAGGAATGTATTTATGTTGTTTTTTGTTTCAACCTTCTTGAGGATGTCTCTTCCTCTTTCTTGTATTCATTAAGAAAGCTTCCTTTACCACTTAATCATAATAACAATCGTTTGAGAGAGAGAGAACATATCTACAACTTCTAAAGACAATTAGTTTTAAAAGAGACAAATGGAAAACAGTCTTCCTTTAATTTACCTCCTCAACACCTTGCTTTATAAATCCACGCCTTCCCCCATTCATCTGGTTATCTAAAAGCCACCACTAACCCATGTCCCCATCCTTCAATGTATACAAAAGCAATAGTAAAAACCCTGCCAGTTCAACAGCAATCAAGAAGAAAAAGAAAAGGACAAGGTCTATCAGGTTAACAAACAACAAATTTGATGGTACCACCAGTGAAGAAAGAAACCCACCAATATGTGGCATGCCACTCATGCTCACAGATGTAAGCAAAATTTCGGTGAGGACAGATATACACTAAGACAAACTAGAGTAAAACACAAGCATAGAAATTTTCAGCCATGACATTTTCTAGTTCTCCAGATCAAGAATTCAAACAATCTAGTAGATTTACTTAAAGCATAATAAAATCTTTCAAAAATGATAGGAAAAATGAACAAAAGATTGTGTTTTCTTCATTCAAGGAAAAGCAAAAGATAGAGAATCCTACTACCTGACAGTTTGATCAGTGTGGATGCCAACAAGTAAGAAGTCACCAAGCCCTCGGGCTAGCCTCAGAATCTGCACAAAATAAAATTAAAACAATTAGACTCCTAGCTTTAGATGTAGAGCAACTAACGAAGACATGATATAATCAAGAAAAAAAAAACAGCATCTTGGTATTAAGTTTGAAGGAGATTGTTGTATCTCTAAATTGCTCTGCCCAGCTAGCTGGAGCAAGAAAAGAACATGCTCATTTAAATAATAAGCATGAGCTGAAATCATCCACATTCAGCAAAAACCCAAGCCTTTTACTCAAAACTATAAAGATTCACAACTTCCACAGAAAAGATACAAATGGAAGACACACCATAAGGATCAAATACTTTATGATTTTTTATTCTATGGTCATTGCAAAAAATCAATTAAAGCAAAACATACTTCCACGTGTCCAGCATGAAAAAGATCAAATGCACCATCTATGTAAACTATGCGAGCATCTGGTCCAGGCCCCTGCAGTAAAAAGAATTAAAGGAACTTCAGAAGAGATAATCTAAAACAGAACAACGAGAATTATAAAATAATAAGATATTAACATCATCCACTCCTTCATCCGTCAAGAGGAAATTTTTTTTAAAAGAAAATTCCAGATACATTGAGAATTTTATATGCAAAAGTGGATTACTTTATGATAACTATTTAATGATATGAAATCTAATGTCTATTTTTCTATACCCAGATCAAGAATAAGAGAGGATACATTATAGATAAGCAAGAGTTGATGCCAAACATTAAGGATAACAGACTGGATTTCCACATACCAGAGAAATCCAGCCATCGAACGAAAAATTTGATTGGCACAAATCTTTTATGAAGACAGATAGACTTCAAGCTTTCTGACTATTATTCATTACAAACCAAAAATGGGACCAATATTCTTTGTATGTTTATTAAACTCAAAGACATGAGATGACAATATGGACCTGACTCCTATCTATTATTTGTTTTTCAAACGATTTTTTGGTGTAACCATTTAGGTCTTTTTTTCCTTGAAAATGCACTTTTTCGACAATCTTGACCAAATTTCTTTTTCTTATGTAATTGAGTGTTAGGGGCATCTTGGATACTTCAATGTGCAACAATGAAGGTGCTCTTCCCTTTACCTTTTCAATGTACTTCAACTTTTTTCAAAACATTCACGCTCCCGCAATTTTTAATTTTCTGTTTAACCCATTTGAATGTCATTTCCTTAAAATTCCTTTTCACTACTCAAATTACTCGTATATTGAAACTCATAAGAGCTCAATTTCATTTTTTTTACATTGATTAATGAATACTCCATCCTTTTTTTATGTGTAAATTAGCTTTTTTAAGTATTAGGGCTCAAGGTTCTCCAAATGTGGTTTTGAGGTCAAATTTTGTTTAAAGGTTAATTTCTATGGGTCGATATGTTGCCAAAGGAGGGAATACCCAAAATGGCACTGATGCCTAGTAAAATTAAAAAAAAATAAAAATTTGCAGGAAAAGTGTATTTTCAAGAAGAAAAAAGAAGACTTAAATGGTCACTTAAAAAAAAGTTCTAGCAAATTAAAAAAGGAAAAAAAAGAATAAGGATCAACATGGCCAATAAATAAATATTAAATGTTGTACGACTAAATTGGGCTTTCACTGTTGATGGTATAGTGAAATACCCAAAATGCTCCCAACAATAAACAAAATTCCAATCAAAAATTGCCAGAAAGGTGCATTTTTAAGGACCTGTATAAGTCGCCTGATCCTAGAAGATTAAAAAAAAATATATATATATTTGGTCCTGCATTGCCAAAAAATAATTATTTTAGGGCTAAATTAGGGAATATATAATTGTTTTCCCAAAAAAGTTATGACTATTTTTGTTTCAAATTGTTGACATGATTGATTTATATTAACATATTTTAGAAAGTATATGATAGTATAAGATATTATAACTCTTATATTGATAGGATAAATCTTGCATTGATTGATTTAAAAACTACTTTTGGTATCCAAAACATGTATACATATAACCTTCGTGAATGATACGAAAAAGAAAATATCCTTCAACCATAGAAAAGAATTAGGGAATGCATTCAAAAAAGAGAGATAATGAGCACATTACTTTGACAGTTTAAGTTAAAATTAAATGAAAGATTTTAAAATAACAAAAGATAAAAAGGAAAATAAATAGATGATCTATAGAATTGAAAGGCAAAAAGATAAAGGTATTCAAAAAGAAATATCATAAGAAAGACAATGACTCAATGAGGTTAAGTAGAAAAGATGTAGATATAGTTGCTTTGTCGTCTACAAGTTCGAGTAAAGATACGGGCAACCATATACTGTAAGTTGGCTGCAACAAATGAGGTCATTGAGAAATACAGAAACCACTAAAGACACTTCCAAAGTTATCTAGTTCCAAAATCGTCTTTAAGAAAAGGGAAACAACGAACCAAGACATGTCCCAAAGATTTCCAAAGATACTCAAATGCTTTAGAAGGGAAAAACTACATTCTATATAAAGCCAAATGTGCTGAGAAACTAGTAATCTGCTTCATCAATCCTAGCCAACTTAAGAGGTAATGTGCACACAAAGTACAGGAAACAATGGAATTGTCTAATAAGCAAACTTCTTGAAACTATTTCCAAAAATGAAATTCAAACAAATTCTACGAAAAAAAATCTGTTTAATTCTTAGTAAATGAAAACTATTACAAGTGAAGTAGCTAAAAGTTAACATAATATTTTCAGGTCATCAAAGTCTGATCATACTTGGCATTCTATAACACTATCCACGGCTTTACTCAATTTACTACTACGGATTCCACATATAACTAAAAATCTTTGGATATCCATCATAAGCTGATACAACATTGATTCCCGCAGGACACAGTTTGTATCGAAAGGATTATTTCAAACAAATTTTCTTTTTGAATTGGAAAGTGCTCAACTGAACGTGAAAGCAGCTTCCCATTAGACGGTCGTTCCCATAACTCTACTCTCAACTTGGACTATATATCCAAAAATGTCTACCCTCAGCACTTACGTGTGTATTCTAGAAGAAAGAAAAGACAAGCACATGAAAAAGAAGTAGAATTAGTCAATAAGCATCTCAACCTTTTAGTTAGTGTTCAAACCCTCCATTTTAGTGGGAAGTTAGTACTGATGTAGTTGCATTTTCCCCTTAGATTAAGCATTCAATTAGAATAATACCTGTTAAAACTAGATTAGGTACTTTTTCCTTTTTCATCAGTTCATTTTTATCTATTGCTTGAGAAAGCTTGTCATAAAGAGTTATCCTCCTCGAATTAGACATTTATTTTCAATAAAATTGTTTCTTCCCTTCCTGTTTCTATCATTTGGTATCAAAACCAATCAATCAATCCACGATGGTCGTCAGTACCCACAACACCTCCAATCTACCCACCGACACTCAATCTACCCATCCGTCATCACAAAGCAACAATCACAAACTTCTGAATGCACAACAGGCAACTATAGCTTCTCATCTTGATCAAGTCGAAGTCTTGGCTGCCAAGGTGGCTGCCCTTGAAGCCCAAACTGGTTCCTCCCAACAATGATAAGGTAAAAGCAAAGGAGATTACCCATGGATCAAGAGATCAACACCGGTCATCATAGCCTGATAATGACCACTCTTGGTGGCAACGCCACCCAAATAGCAGATCTTAGGCCAAGATTGAGTTTCTGAAATTTGATGTAGGTGATCCCAAGGTTGGGTCCTTAAAGCAAAAAAATACTTCTCCTATTTCTAGACCCAAAAGAACATGAGGTCAATATTGCTGCAATGTCATTGGAAAGAAATGCCTACTGGAAGGAGTTGGTACAAGTCTCCACGAACATTACGGATCTACAAAATTCCACCATCCGAATGAATTTCTGTGCAGCATTAATCAAATTGGAACAATTCAAGTATTCACTTGTCATTCTGCCCAATGCGATAACTTCCCTGATCATTGCATGCTCAGGGTTTTTCCAAACAGACTAAAAGAATCGTAAGCATAGGACAATATACAAAGTCATGAGTTTGGCCAAGGAGTTGGAATCAAAAATAGGTTCTACCTACAACTCAAAGGGTCCTCTTGGACATGGTCTGCCTAGCCTAAAATTAGGACAACCTCTTCATTGATGACACCCTATATTGTAAGTCACAAATCCAAATCGCTCATCAGCTACAATAAATTCTCAGACACACAACTTAGACGCAGAACGACAACGCCGCCGAACGACAACGCCGCCTAGCTCATGGACAATGTTTTCATTGTGATGAGAAGTATCGGCCTGATCATCATTGCAAACCTGGGACGTTTTCCCTCTGCGATGCAACATATGAAGATGACACCAATGACAAAGATGATGTTGTTGCCGAATATGAAGCTGCTAATGACCATGAATTTGAGTAGATCAGTCTTCATGCCATTTTGGGAAAAACTACCGCCACGGCCACCACCATGAAATTAGAGGGCCACATTGGGGACAAAGGAGTTCTAATGTTGGTTGATAGTGGGGCCACACACAACTTTGAGTCAAACACCACTGCACATAAGCTCAATCTAATGCAGCAAGGTGTGGTGCCTATTGGAATGTTGAGATCCAACTTCCAGGTCTGAAAATCATTCAAGATTACTATAACTTTTCTACTGGTTAGGCTGATTTGGTGTTAGGAATTCAACCAAAAATATCCTTGAACATCATGCAAGCTAATTGGAAGGAAATGTTATTGATTTTTACTATCTATCATTGGCCAAAAATATAAATTGCAAGGTGTTACTCCTAAACCTTCCACCCCAACCACCTTAAAGTACCTACCCAAAAATGCCACCAATCACATCTAACCTAATGATTCCAATTAGACCTTGATAAATTTTCATCAATTTTTCAAGACCCTAACACCTTTCCGAAATCACTCCCATACTATTACCCTCCAATGCATAACCACCAAAGACATGACTATACTGCTACCCTTTTTCATAGAAAACAAGGTTGCAGACCTCTTCAATGTAGCTTCATCCGCCCCTTCCGACTCCTATGGTAGCCCAATTCTTATGGTCAAAATGAAAGATAACACATGGAGAGAATGTGTAGATTACAGGGTATTCAACAAGCTAATGTACTAGACAAATATCATATCCCCAGTATGGATGAACTTTTTTATGAATTACAAGGAACTACAATTTTTTCAAAAATTGGTTCACACTCTGGTTACCAACAAATCAAAATCCAACCTACAAATATTCCCAAAACAGCATTTCAAACTCATTCTAGCCATTACGAGTTAGTGGTCATGCCATTTGGGCTGGCCAATGCATCCTCCACCTTTCAAGCTGCAATAAATGACCTTTTCTAGCCATACCTGTGTAAGTTCATCCTAATATTCCCGCCTTTACATGTGTATTCTAGAAGAAAAAACAAGAACATGACAAAGTAGTAGAATTAGACAATGAGCATCTCGGCCTTTTACTTGATCTTCGAGACATTAATTTTTTAGGTGGGGAGTTAGTACTGAAGTAGTTGCATTTTCCCCTTATATTTAGCTTTCAGTTAGAATAATACTTGTATAAAGAGACAAGGTCTTTTTCCTTATTCATCAGCTCATTTTTATATATTGCTTGAGCAGCTTATTTTGGAGAGTTGGCCTGCTCAAATTGGACATTTATTTTCAATAAAATTGTTTCTTCACTTCCTATTTCTTTCATTTGCCTGCCTCATCCTCTCTCTCCCTCTCATGAAAAGGAAGTTTTAGAACAAACTATTAAGCCAAATTTCATAATCAATAGTGATTAATGAGGATATTAACAAAATACTTCCAATTACTCCAATATAAAACAATACATAAGGGGAAAAAAACTTTTAGTTATTAAAAAAAAGAAGACGGATAGTTTTAGTAAGATGAACAACCCTGCTCCAAGCCCCCATTAACACATCAAACCATCAAAGAAGATTATAAGAAGCAATTATAATAAACTCTTTAAAAAACTTAGAGAGCATGTAAGGTACCTTGCCATTTGAGAATTGCACAATTCTGCGAGATGTAGGTAAAAAGTGAGATATTCGTGTTCCACTACCAGAGCCACCATCTTCGGACTTGTGACTATGACCATGGCTAAACTGACGTTGCAAAGATGAGTGACTATGACTGTCACCGGTTGACCTCTCTCTGACACAAAGAAGCATACGACCTATTTTTCAAGTCACTGCATCAGCAATCATATAATTTGAGAAAGAAAGTGTTAAACAAAAGCAAGTAGTGAGTTCAAACCTCACCAATTAAAGGTTAACTTCTTATTACAAGCAAAAACACTAAATAAGTTAACAAAAGAACTGATTAAAAAAATTAAACAAGACAAGAATTCAATTATGACATAACGTAGAGCAACAAATAAATAGACACATGAATATGTACTATTCCCCTACATTTGAAAAAATTATATATGGAGCTCAATTTAGAACATGGGAATGGGCACATCACGAGCACGGGAGCATAAATAACAACTTAGAGGCTGATGACATTGGTGGTGCACAACAATTAAATGAACCGATGTGGCGATTGATTCAGGGGCTATTCCAAAAATGGAACGGGTAAAGAATAATAAATCCGTCAATTGGTTCATAGAATAGACTATTCCTTTATTTTAAAGATTTAAGATTAATATTTAAGGCTAAGATTTTCCATTTTTAACCTCTTAGTACTTGGTATTTAGAATTTCTTAGCTATTCTAACCTAATTTCTCAATTGCTAACTTGTTTATCTAGCCAAAACTAAATTAAGATAACATATAGAAAATACTAATAGTAAAAACAGATATAAATCAAAATAAAACATA
>JAWZTD010000048.1:3825695-3845918 GCA_035221335.1 Echites panduratus
GGGAAGGCGTCCGTTGTTTTGATCCATATCAACTCCCACCGATTCAAAATATAGGTCGTTTTAGATTTTTAAAATTATTTTATAATATATATCGCTTTACAAAATTTGATAAGTATTTTACCCTTATGGTTATTTCTTATTTAAATCTGCTATGAAATTTGTTTGAGGGTGTTTTTGATATTTTAATCAAGTCAATACATTGTTTTTTTAACCTTTTATGTGAAAAGGTCTAAAACGATTTATGTTATGAAATAGAGAAAATAAAATTTTTTTTATCAAACTTACATGTTTTAGTTTAATTTCATAAATCCACAAAATAAATATTCCTTCCATCCAAATTTAAATATCTTATTTTAACTTATATATAATTTTAATAAAAATATTTAACTTAGTTTATCAAAATATTGCATTATCATTTTTCTTAAATAAATTTTTTTATTAATTTAGAAAAAGATACGCAAAATAAAATGAAATATTGACATTGATTTACGGAGAGACGATAAAAATTTATTTTAGTGTCATCTGTCTTTCGAAGTTGAAGTCTCTACTCGTAGGTTGAAAGAGAAAATATTATTAATTCACCCGGACCCACGGTGGCACCTCATTCTCTTTATTCAACAGGAACCGAAGAATAATCCTCTCCGAAATCGGGCGTTTCTTCGTCAAAGGGCATTCGTCTGAAGTCTAATAAGACCATTGAGGCTTGCAGATCGGCTTTAAGATTGCCGACAATAAAATCTGCAGAAATTCGATCAGGCTGTAAATCGAAGGAAATGGCTTCAACGGAAGGTCTGGTGCCCATAACGAGGGCATTCTTGGCTTCTTACTACGATAAATATCCATTTCCTCCCCTGTCAGACGATGTCTCTCGCTTATGTGGGGAGATTCATTCCATGGCCTCCGATCTGCTGAATCACTCTCCTGCAAATGAAGGTTCTAAATTATATGAGGCACCCATGTTAAAATTTTTTAATGTCTTTTATTCGTTTTTGTTTTCTGAGACAAAATACTGGTGCTCTACTTCTGAAGTAGGTACATAAGAGACATCAAACAATTTGCCAGATAAAACTGCACGAATGTTTTAATATAACTATTGAACAAACCTTAGTTTAGTTGATATGTAATGGCTGATTTTTACTGCCACCATTTATAGTTGGACTTAAATGCTATTTTAGGCGAAAATGTATTGATATGTGAAGCTGAATCCCGACCTCCTCATAAAATTGACGAGAATATGTGGAAGAATCGAGAACAAATTGAAGAGATCCTTTTTTTGTTGGAGACCTCAAATTGGCCGACGATGGTAAGATATGTTTGCACTTATCATAATATTCTGATTCTTTGAGTTTGTCTAGTTCCAACAAAAGCCCACGTTTAGTTCTCTTAAGTCTTGGCCTATCTTTTTGTATCGGTAACTTGTTTTATTTGTTTTCTTGCTTAAAAGAGTTTCGTGGTATTTCATTCAGCAGCACTTGAATGGTGAAGATGCTGAATTTATTTCTCTCCTTAATCGGCTAAAAGGAAAATTTCAAAATACCTTTAAGGTTTTGGAGAATTTTCAATCCAGAAATTCTGAGTATGTATTCAATACAGGTTGGTGCTTGAATACTAGATTTTCTTGTCCTTTTGACATCTGTATAGTTTTGAATGATGTCTTAACATTTTTTTTTTCTTGTGCTATTCAAACCCATAATTACAATGAGTATGCATGAAAATCCTTTCAATTACTATGTATTGCATTTCATTTCTGTACAAAAATAGAGATTAGGTGTTAGCCATTGAAATGTTTCGTTGGAACAAGGTCACATTCTAACTATTCCTTTCCATGCGCTTGCATCAGAGTTTGGCATTATAAAGTCAAGATGAGAATATTAAAAATTACAATGGGCTTAAGCGGAGGAGTTCTTGGAATGGAAAGAACTTGACATTCATATGGGGATAACCGTGTTGTAATTAAACAACTTGATATGAAGGAATTCTTTGTAAATTTTATTCTGTGGAAACAACTTTTTAGAGTACATCTTTGCATATTCCTATGGAGACTGAATTCTTAACCATAGCATTTTACTTTGAAAATCTCACAATCCAGCTGATCTGAGCTGATTATTGTAATCATCATGCCCTTAACAGCACATTGGGTAGGGTAGGAAGCTCAATCTGGAAAAGGTGATGGTAATATCTCTTTTTACTAACTACTATGTCTTAATATTGGACCTCAAGGAAGGAAGCCATGGTTGAAAAACATGTACCAGCTAACTGGAAAGGCACATTCTGGAGTCTTTAAAGGCTTCAGAATAGGTGCTAAGGTGATGTGTTCTAGTGTATATTATTGTTCTCTTACCTTAATCACCATTTTTGTCTTTAACTAGAATAGTTTTGAGAACTTTATGGCCTGTTGCTAGTGTCGCTTTCACTAGACATGAACATTATCTAGACTTCTACAATGCTGAAGTCTAAGATAAATAGTTAGTACAAAAGCAAATTATGTTACAAAAAATGAAAACAAGCATATTTTTGTGGAGACAATTTATGGATTGCATCATGAACATGTCATTACTGGTTCAATCTATTTGTCCGAGATTTTAGGATTCACTATTAAAATGGGTACTCTGTAGTTATGACCTACATGCCACAAGATTTTCGTGGAACGCTAATTAGACAACAGAGGGAGCGCTCTGAGAGGAATAAACAGGTAGAAATTGAAGCTTTATTTAATTCCGGTGGTAGTATACGTGATCGCTATGCACTTCTCTGGAAACAACAGATGGAACGGTAAGATTCTTTGTTTCCTTTCTGTTGGCTATTTTCTCATGGTTTCAATTAGCTATAGGTTAACTTTTGTTTTATTTTTTTTGTTCAGAAGGAGACAGTTAGCACAGCTTGGTTCTGCAACAGGTGTATACAAGACTCTGGTGAAGTACTTGGTAGGAGTGCCACAGGTATTAATTTACCTTAATTCTCAGTCAATTAAAACTTATGATGGTTAGAAGAGGTTTAATATTCTAGGATTTATTTTATACAGGTTTTACTGGATTTTATTCGGCAAATAAATGATGATCAGGGGTAACAACTTTACATCCACCCATCATGTCTCTTGTCCTTGTTGATTCGAAGCTTTTATGTGGTCATTTCAGAATGTTAGATGGTGATATAAATTTATAATTTACTAATGCAAGCAACTTTATGAGTAGGCCAATGGAAGAGCAACGAGGACGTTATGGGCCACCTTTGTATAGCCTTACAAAACTGGTGCTCAATATCCGACTTTTCCTTACTCTGTTATGGAGGCGTTTTGATGTAAAAAAAATGTGAGATTCTTGAAATACCTAGGGAGCCCGCCCTTGATGTCTTCTTTGACAGCATTGTTCAGTTTTATCTATTGCCTTTTAGGTGCAACTTCTAACATTTTAATACTTGTGCTGAACCAGACAGGGTCATCAGATATCTTTCTTGGAAGCTGCAGTGGATGTTTACACCTCAGAATTTGAAAGATTTTTGAACTTTATCAGGTGTCTTTCTGCTTCAGCTCAACAGTAATGTAGAGTCTTTATCTGTGCTTTGTAATCTCAGCTACCTTTCCTTATGTTTGTACTCATTTTAGTCATTATTCTTGTGAGAATTCAGTATAAACAAAGATTGGTGCTTGACATTGACCTGTAGAGGGATAGCAAAGTGGCCTGTAGTTGTTTAGAGGCATTAGAACCCGGGTAAATAGTCTTATTCTCAGCTTCTTTTGAGGGTGTACAGAAACAGAGGAGGAACAAGGACAAAGAAGAGAGGGAGATTGGTGGTGGATGGGTTTTTCTAGGTTTGGAGAGAAAAAGAACTTACTCTTTTCCTTTTCTTTTCTTAAAAAACAAAAATCTTGGTAATATTAGCTACCTTTCCTTATATGTTGCAAAATGTACTCATTGTACTTGTAAGATGCAAGTGTAAACAGTAGTTTGTGTCCTACAACCTGTCCAAGGAAAGCATAAATAGCCTGTACTTGTTTAGAGGTGTATACCCAGAGTAAATAGTCTTTATTTTTTGTGTCAATTTTGGCTAGCTTTAAATGAAAACTGTTCAAAATAGTTTCTCTCACTATTGTTTGATGGAGAGATTTGTAATGATCTAATCTTTTCAGGCAAGTGAAAATTTGACTAGATGAAATAAAAATGTGTAGAAACAATAGTTTCATGTTTATATCTGGCTAACCGATTATTTTTGTATTTACATGCTCTATTTTGAAGTTATCTGATGCAACAATGGTTAGAAGAAGGCAAAAGAAAAAAAAAAAGGGAGAGAGAGAGAGAGGGAGAAGAGAGAGAGAGATGAAACCGAAAGAAAAGGACAAAATGAAAAAAAGATATGGAAAGGAAGTTTGACATGAGTTGAGCGATTACATTTCTTTTGGTGAGTTCAGGTTTGTCCTTTTGTTTACTATTATTTAATGAATCTGATCCGAGAGACTGAACCATTGAATTGGAGGTTTCTTCTTCTCTTTTTAATCCCAAAAATTGCAAGTTACTTTCTCTCCCATTATTTTTGAAGTAAGAACATGCAATTTTAAAGATTTTGTATTCTGTCAGCTCCTCCTGTACTCCTAGTTTTATCCCTGGTCAATGTGCAGCTTCCACTGAGGGAGGAGGGAGTCTTTGGTTTTTAACCGGGTTGGGGGGGGGGACAGGTATAGCCATTTTTGGTATATCGTCTTAACTAGTTCCCCTTCTCTTTCTATAATAGTTGGTCTGGAATTGGATACGAAGATACCTAGCTTGCTGATGTTATCCAACACAAGCTAATGAAGTGACCAAAAGATCAAGTATATTGTTCTGAGGTGATATTTATTTGGGGAACACTTTAGTGAGAACGAAAACCCATCATAGAAATACTGTTAAACTAGAAACCCCCTAATCATTATGCATAAGTTGTGATGAAATTTCCTAGATGAAGACTTTTAAACGTCAGAACTTACTAGGCTGTGGATGGCCCTAAAGTTTTCACATTTCAGCATGAGCTAAAATTCATAAGATCTTTGTATCCATTACCGATTGCATCGGGACATGTTCTAATATATTGAATCTAACTTTGATTTTCTTCCACAGTTCAGACTAAATCCACTAATCAAATTTGAGCAGGAAACATAGTCAGTCTCAGGCTAAACTTAATTGTTGCCTGTTACCTTCTAATGGTCCTCAGTTTGGTCTGTTGCTTACCTGAAATTGTACAGATAGACACAATTATCTTCTTTTTGGCTGTTGGATCCTCTTCTTTGTTGTTGTTCCTATGTATAGTACTGGACTCAATTTTCTGGTTATTGGCTTTGGGGTGTTGTATAATGTATTCCATAGTCTACTGTTTTGCTCTTACTTTTTTGAAATACTTCTTAAATATTTTAATGGTGAAACTTTTTCTTACAACAACCTTTGACTCTGGTATTTATGTGCTAACAACTATGCTTCAAATATCTGTGACAGGGAAGTTTTTGCCAATTCTCCTTTCTTTATTACAGCAGATGATGCTGGTGCACTGGAAGCCAGGTTCATATGATATTTCATTGTAGTAGTTACTCATAGGTCATTTTCTGCAAGAAGCTAGATTATATTTTTACAGCACATAGCGGTTTAAATGTATTAAGTTTTAATGGGTGCAGGGAAACTGATGAATACAAGGAAATAAGTGTTCCAGCAGGGAAAACTTATGAGGTTGGTTTTCTATATTTCGATGTTCTATCTTGAGCCTGATTTTGGACATTCTTTTCACTTTGCATGGTATTTTACACTAATCACTTAACATGATTCAGATCATATTATAGGGTATCAGTCAGAACTTTGATTCTACTTATGTTTCTGTGGTCGGGTGACAAAGGGCAGTTGATTCTACTCATAACTCATCCCAGTTACCTCTCTTGTAACACTTGACAACCCCAATTCTTCTACTTGGCTGGCACTCCTTGCCCAAGAGTTGCTGAACTCATTTAACCGACTTTTGTTTTACAAACAAAAACCTAAGAGGCACACTCCTATAATAATATTGAAAGAAGATGCATATGCAAAACCAGAATATTGATATAATAATTCGCTGACATATGAAAGCACTATCATTTCTAAGTGTGGTCTAAGTTTTAGCTCTAAGTTGTAGCTCTAATTTAACCTGGAAAATGAACTTGAACAACATTTACTTCATACAAATGTGATGTGAGCATAAATTTCTATGACCATTCTCCTATTGTGTGGAGGTATTTTTTGGTTTTTGTGGTATTTGTTTACAGTTAATTGATGTTTGTTTTAGCTTATGGCTGGGCCTGCAAAGGGGTTTTCATATCAAGATTCTAAATTAATTTGTATACATTGGTGCTTCCTAGGTGTCATTGTGCGTGGATTCCATAAATTCGTACATTGCTTGGGACTTTTCATTGGTGCAAGGCAGAGTGAACATGGTACATTTCCTAAATCTTTTCGTCATATCGTTTCACCTGTTGTGCTCATTAGTTCTAAGTTAATCCTTTTGTATGCTTAACAGCACGTGTAATATATTTTTGGTTAA
Source organism: Echites panduratus (assembly GCA_035221335.1). NCBI lineage: Eukaryota > Viridiplantae > Streptophyta > Magnoliopsida > Gentianales > Apocynaceae > Echites > Echites panduratus. Next base: position 3,832,224 of record JAWZTD010000048.1, read on the forward strand.
ATAATTTCATTTGGGAGTCTTGTTTCTGACAGACTTCTTTGGTTGTCAATCTGATTCTTGTGATACCTTCGTTATACATCAATTATATTTTCACTTCTACATCATTGGGCACTTTTAGAAGGTCCATATTCCACCATTCAATTTATGCTGAGTCAAAATTTATTTACTTGTCTATCCATAAATTCAATATTTCAGATCTTATATAATCAAGTTAGGAGTAACCTGTGCACTAAAGGCTTCAGACTCTGATTTAGAAAAGTTGCCGCAACCTATTAGTATCTATCAAAGGCATTGGAAAGATTACTCTAAAGTCCAAACCTTAATTTGACCTACCTTATAGGTGTGAAAGCTAATATGCAAATCAGAATAGGGTCTCTGAAACTGTATTCTTGGAATCCTATATTTAATCATTGGATTATTGGGTTGTTAGTCTTAGTAATTTTGAAAGTTCCAGAGCGTTTCCAGTTTTTGGTTTTTAATTCAGATCGTTGCAGGTTTGGGATTTTTGTTCAAGTTTATAAAGTAGGAAAAGAAGACTTCTCTATTCCACTTTGTATGCTATTATATGAGTATCAATTTGTTCCGTGTAAATCCTCCGGGGTGACGTTATGAAACCCTTGAAACCTTACAAGCCGTGGAGTGATGCTTGTGGTTTTCTTAGTGTGACACTAAGAGCCTCGTTGTCTTCCTGTTTTCTCCAATCTTTTTTTCTTTTTTCTGCAATCTTACTAAATGCAGAAATTACTCTGCTTGCATTATAATTTGATCATTGTTTCCTGCATTTCTCTGCATGCTCTGAAATAAGTCCAAATAACATTCAACAATTGAGTTATGTCTCTACAAACAATGATCAGGTTGGCGAAGTAGGATATGGATGTTGTCTAGCTATTGGTATATCAGCTTTTCCCGATTGTCTATTTTGGCTTTGAATGTTAATGCACTTATCCTTTGTGCCTGGACTTTTTAAATTTCCTTTTACATAGGGGAAATATTAGGAAATCAACTAGTATGCAGGATTATAAGGATTATAATATACTGAAGAATAGTAATGTTCTGAATTGCCATAAAATCTAGAAGCTAAAATTGTTGAAAAGAAGTCTATAGATTTAAACACTCTGATGTGCCCCCACCTGTAGGACCCCTAAGTATTCTTCAATGCAACATCTAGTTATGGATGTGTCCCAGCATTTAAATTAATGTATCACGTCCATCTAAGAGCTTAACGGATACTCTTAAATTGAGTTTTTTTAAAGGAGTATTACAAGTTCTCTTTAGCACACATGACCCTTGCCTCTTAGGACATTCTAGACTGTAAATTTTGGTTTGTCCTTGTTACTGAGTCTTGTTCCATATGCTAACAGGATATTGGATTCAGTGTTGAATATACAGATTCTTCTGGACAAAAAACAGTAAGTCATTGAAGCACATTCACAATACTCCATGCTCTCTCTTTTGCTGATTATGTCATCCTACTATTCTTGGCCACCAAATATTGTTCTCTTTTCTTCTTCTTCTCATACAAACTGGGGATGTCTTCCCCTTCACATCTTTGTTATGACATCAAATTTTAATCTTGCATTTGCCATCTGGAACCGGTTGCTCATGTTCAGCAGTTAATCTTGCCTTATAAACGCTATGAATCTGACCAGGTAATTTAATATTTTATTGCTGGTACATTTTCGTGTGAAACTCTTTGAGTAAAGGATTTTCTTGTAGGGCAACTTTTGTACATGCATGGCTGGAAACTACAGACTCATTTGGATTTTCTTATAGGGCAACTTTTGTACATGCATGGCTGGAAACTACAGACTCATTTGGGACAATTCATATTCATCATTTTTCCGAAAGGTAGGTAGATAAATGGGAAATTGGCCTATTCAGTCTTTGAAGTTTCCTTTTTCTGCCTTGATCTTTAATCAATTTATGAGCTACCAAAAGGTCCCATCTGCTCTGCTCCTTCCTGCTGTAAGTTTCGACCAAAAACCATTTTTTTTAGCAACAAATTTTTGTTGCACGTAGATGTCAGATCAAAATCTGTGTTTATATAGGTTTGAGCTCACATCACAAGAAATGGGCAGTTGGGAGGCTTTTGGCAACTTGTGAATTCATTGACGACTACAATGGCCAAAAGAAAAACAAAAGGAACAAGAAAAAAAAAAAACACAAAAGAATTAGCTATTTTTCCTAGATAAACTTTTGTCATGCTTCTTTATGATTTGTGGGTGGGATGTTCTAGGCTTCTATTTATTCTATTAACTGATGATCAGGAATTTACCTTACAACATTTTATATGGTGGTGAAACTTTGACAATTGTGTTTTTTTCATCCCCCCCCCCCCCCACCAAAAAAAAAAAAAAATCTAAGTAAAAAGTCAGGGGATGCTGGTGTTGTCACGGTATCACAAGGAGCGTTATCACTTATGATATAAAATAGTACGTGGTGATCTATAGGAAGTAATGTAGGAAGGAAACGAAACCACACGAAAAAATTCTATCTATTGGAGTAGCACACTCCACAGTGGAGACGCTAGCGCCTGTAGTAAGCTTTACTATTTAAACTATTCTCTAGTTGACGGAATAACTTTGGATATTCTTTAACGCGTTACTATTATGTCTTCTCAGAAATGTGATTAAGCTTTATAAGCATTAATAGCCTGGCATAGTGGCAGTTTTTATTGACTTGTGCTGCAGTGAAGTCAGTTTTCAAAACGGTTTACTTCCATGTTCAAGTCAACCCTCCCCTTCTTCCTGTATTCTTCTTCCGTTAATTTGGTTCTCTACAATTCTTTGTGTTGTGCTGCTGTTCTACAATTCTTCCGTGTAGTGGTCTAAACTGTTGTGTTCTGATGTGCGTCCTTAATTTGGAGTAGGTCCTACGCTACAAAGTTGACTGCATACCGCCAGTTGTGGAGCCGGTTACTGCAGCTTTTGATCTGAGAGAATGAAGTCATCCGTCAAATTTATTTGTATGAATATCAGCTCACCCAGACATACAAAGGGAATGCAAGAAAATAAGGAATTTATGGTGACTAGTTTGGTTTAAAATGGAAGTTCTCAAGTCTCTGGGAAATTTATAGATGGATCGCTCTTGCAACTGTGGAAAAATTAAACAAGTTCTGTTGTTCATTTCTTAGGTTGTAATTTTGCAATCCCATTAATTCAATCTGATGTGCCTTCCATTGATTTGCCTTGATATGTTGATGGGAAAGGGTTGTCAGCTCGGCAAATTATACCACCACTTTTTCTTAATGCCTAACTGCGCACCCTTGTGGCCTTGCTTACTTTTTCTACACTCTCCTATGTCCCTATCTTATCAACTGTACATTCTTTTATTCTTATTGTAAATTGTTTGTAATTATTTTGTCAAAATATTTAAAAAGAAATAAGTAAGAAAAATGTTAGATAAAAAGAGGAAGGGGAAGGACAACAAAATGGGAGGGAGAATCTTTTGAGTACAAAAGAATGCAGATCAAAGCCTCCTAGCTTGATTGCTTGCTATGTTCTAATCACGAACTTAGTTTTCTTAATAATAGGAAACTGAAGCCAGTAAGGTCTTGATTTCTTCACTACAATCAATAATGGCTCGAACTTGCATATTGAGAAATTTTTGGCTGCTCTTCTTTGCAAGCTAATTACGAAAGGTTTGTAAAACACTAACCAGGCAGAGATAACAACTTCAAGCACGGTGGCAAAAGGTTATCTGATCCAGGACGCTAAGAAAGTTTTAAGCTGCCAGTTTCAAGACCAGCAGCAGCTGCAGCAGCCAAGCTTTTGTAGCTGAAGAACAAAAATTCCACAAAGTAAAACCAATCTGAGAGAGATGTATCACCAATTTAAACAAAGTTGTATGCACGCTTGGCAGATTCAAGTGTGTTGCACAGCAGCATTGCAACTGTCATTGGTCCAACTCCCCCAGGGACTGGAGTGATTACTGAAGCTACCTCTACTGCTTCTTCAAAGCAAACATCTCCTATAAGCCGATAACCATGTTCAGAGCTTTTATCCTGCAGACCATTTTGTAGTTTTCATCTCAGTTATTGAGAAAACTTTAACAAGATAATCTTAATAGTTTCCAACAACTTACCTTGTTGACTTCAAAGAGGTGCGTTAAATTAATTGACAGATTCCTGATCACAAGTTCTTAGGCAAATTCTAATTCTTAGACAGAAGAATGGAACCTAAAGCAAACAGATTTTCACACCGCTAAGGAGATGTTTAAGGGGCCATGTGGATGGTAAAAGAAACACAGGAACTTACCTCAATAGGATTCGTCCCAATATCAATAACAACGGCACCTGGCTTTAACCAACTTCCACGGACTAAATTAGGCACTCCTGCAGCTGCAACTAGGATATCAGCTTCTCGGGTGAGTCTTTCTGGGTTCTTTGTGAATGCATGGACAATACTTACAGTGGCATGATGCCTCTATACAATTCCAAGAAAAGACACTCAATCTCATATGTAAAGCACTTGATACAAAGAAAATTGGAGGTTAGGATTAATAGTGGCGGAGGTGCGGATGGCTATAAAATATAACCTGCAAGAGCAAGGATGTTGGTAAACCAACTATGTTGCTCCTCCCAATCACGACAGCCCTCTTCCCCATGATTTCTACAGCTGATCTGAGCAGTAACTCAACACAACCCTTGGGGGTGCAAGGAATGAAGAGTGGCTCTCTTCTACACATTGCCAAGTTACCGATATTAAGTGGGTGAAATCCGTCGACATCTTTTTGAAGACACAACACATCTAAAATTCTCTCGTTGTCCAAATGCTGTTTCAGACAATTATAGTCAGAAGCACTTTCCAATAACCCTTCCATTGCATCAGAAAACACAAAAACAAATACGGCATAAAAATGTAAGAACTAATCAGTGGGAACATCTTGTCTAGTTTTATCTTTTAAAGATTTAGACACTTAGTTCGGTAACAGAATTTTGAGAATATCAAAGGAATTATGTGATATGCATTCCACATCAATAAAAATGGGATTCCATGGATAGAGGGAGGGGAAGTAACAAACTTTGCACAGTTGCACTCAATTTCGCTTGAGGAATTTTACCTGTGGCAACGGGAGCTGTACAAGAATACCATGGATATGTGGATTTTCATTAAAACTTTTCAATGCATAGCAAATCTCATCTTCACTGCAGTTGTCAGGAAGTTCAGTCATCTCAAACTTAATTCCAACATCTTCACAAGCAATTATTTTCTGGCGGACATAGGTATGAGAGTCTCGTCTTTGACCAACCAATACTACAGCCAATCCTGGAACCTTCCCAATGGAATCTTTCATCAGGCTTACTTCATTGGCTATGCTTGATCTAATTTCTTTAGCAACCACCAAGCCATCAATTATTCTGGCTGTCCATCCATAAGCTATATAAAAGATAAAAACAGAATCAAACTTTTAAATTTTAGGGGGGAAAACTAGACAACATGGACTAGATGTAGATGTGGAAGAAATCAAAAATCAGAAACATAAAATTCCAAAGGACAACAAAAAACCTTAAGTGCTTGCATACATCAATAGTTCTGGACATAATTGCTCAATCACTCTCACTTAAAATTCTGCAAATCTGTGAAGTTTAATATGACAGATTCTTTCTCTGTCTGTCACATGCCAACACATATGCCGTTATTAACTTTCTGCACTTAGTTTCTGAGAAATAAGCTGCTTTGTGTTTGCCAAGGCTTCAGAATCACATCTAATACCGTATCCTATTCCTTAAGTGCTCCTTTGGAAGCTTACACTTTTTTCTATGACAAACACTCTTATACCATGTTTGATGAATATCTGTTTTATACATAAAATTTCTCTACCATCTCTCACCACTGATGATTGAAGTCAGTAAGAACCTTGTCTATTTCAAAGTTTCAGTTTTCAGTAGTTATTGTATATAAAAATTCCTAAGAACATAACAGATCTGTTTTTAATTGGACTTTAGTCATCCTCAATCAGGCAACAGAAATAAACAATAGCCACAGAACTACTAAGAAAGGAAACAGAAACACTGAGGCAAATTCCTTACATTCTAGAAGGCAAAAAACCTCAGAACAACCATGAGATGGATAAACAGAGAATGATGCAATGGACAAAACAAGCAAATCATTTTAAAAAGTGGAAACAAAAAAGATTCCAACAATTTACTCAAACAACTAGAAAGTGGAGTTGGTAGTGCGATTATGTAGAACATTATGCAGATGGTGGAAAAGCATTCCCAATTTGAGTAAGACCTATAAACTTCCATATATTATTGATTTCAATTTCACTTTCTCAATGTTCAGCTGATCTTTTTTGCTTTTTCCTTCTAGAATAAGTGTCTTATCAGCAAACCTACTAAAAAAGTGCCTTGCCCTCAAGGGGAAAACTGGGAAATTGTTAGGACTTCGGCGATGAGGTCATAATATTCCCAGCTTGCCTCTTCAAGTGATCAATCTGCCATTGCACCAATAAGGTAGTAACTCGAGAGAAGGAAATCCACTGGCAATGGGAAATTATTCATTCAAGAGCCAAGCCAGTTCCCAATCAGGATTGATTAGAAGAGGGCTAGAACTGGTTAACCATGAGCTTGTTGAAGGAGAGAAAAGGGAGTGTGTTGGTAGTTCAAGCTCATATGCCACTGGTCCGATGCAACAAAGATTTTTGAAGAAAACCAAGAAGGGAAGGAGAGTTTAGCATTTGATGACAATCTGATCATTGTTAGCAGTAAGATTGTAAACACAGGAACACATAATTGCCTACCGTAGAAGTGACATCATGCCAATGTGCTTCTGCCTGTTGTTTCATCCTTGATAGAACCTTTAAGAGTTGGTCCTTGAGAAGTTTAAGTATCGCATCGTGTTCAAAGACTAGAATCACAAGCTCATCAAGTCAACCATAGACAAAATTGGTGGAGGGTCAAGGCTATAGACCAATTTGAGAGGTGTGGTGCTGGAAGAGGAAAGGAACCAGGTATTGAATGAGAACTCAGACCATGGAAAGTACCAAGTGTGGGGTTGTTTGTGAGCAGAACAGCTCAAATAGCTCCAAGCAGCTATTGACAACCTCTGATTGATCATCTGTTTGAGGATGGAAGCAGTACTTGTGTTCTGCTTGGTGTTGCCAGGTCGGAAAAGTTCCTGCCAAAAAGTACCGAGAAATATATAACATCACGATCAGATATAATTTATCTTAGTATGCTATGGAGCCTTACAATTTCCCTGCAAAAACTTTCAGAAGTAAATTTCGAAAAATAGGGGTGAGCAAGAGGAATAAAGAGTGAATATTTGCTAAGATGATAGACAGCTACCAGGATAGTATCAAAACCACCAGAATTAGGCAAAAGTCAGCAAGACATCCTCCTACATTTGAGAGGTTGCAACAGGCCTACAAGTGATAAAGGTTGATATTTTGCTTGTTGACAAACTAAGCAATTTTGGACACAAGTGCAAACATCCTGCTACATCTCAGGCAAGAAAAAACTTGAGGAGAGCCTCTTTCGATACCCCCCATTTCCATTGTTGGTGCATCATCAGCTTCAGAAAGAACTTTCAGTCAAAAAGAGGTATTACATGGCACCCTTAACCATAATTTGTAAAAAAAAACTTGTTGGGACCACTTATAAATCTGGTTGAGAAGATGGTTACTGTTGAAATTCTGCCTTGATTTTACAAGAAAAAAAGGTCTTCCTGTAGGGAAATCTGCCCAATGAGCAAAATCCAATGGAATAGACAGCACGAGCTAAAAAAAAATAGTGTTGGGGCCTTCAGGAAAGTCAATCAGCACCTAAGTTCTCAGTAAAAACTTTGTAAAAAATGGTGAAATCAAATCTCAAAAGCTTCAAAAGTAACCTCTGCTGCTCATTGGTGTTTACCCGGTGTTCAAGGAGATATTTAAAGCTATGGTGATCTGTTAAAACGGAGAGGTGGTGACCCAAAAGGAAGTGCTTCCACTTTTGCAGTGCTAAAACAAGAGCAGGTAATTCTCAGTCTTAGTTGGATATAAATTAGTTGAAAAAATGAAGGGCCTTACTGAAATAGGTAACTGGATGATCAGATTGCAGAAGGATAGCCCCAATTTCAAGCGGGAGCCATTTTCCATGGGGAAGGCCTCGATAAGTCGGACAATCAAAAAACAGGATCAGTGGTCAAGGCGTTGTAAGAAAATTATTAAACAGAATTTCAGAACCCTGATGAGCATCCATGCACCACTAGGCAAACTGGGACGATACTTGTGAAAAAATATCGTACGGATCAATCCAGGAATTCCTGGAGTCACATCAGCAGTACGGGGACAGGAGACAGCCAAAAGTGTTATGTCAAAAGAGTATTTCTTTCTCTTTAATCTTGGCTTATAGATCTTTGGAGAGACTCACACAGAGACTTCTGCCATCCCAATTTCTTAGAACACATGGAGGTGCATCATCGCAACTTAAATCAGTTCAGGTTCAAGCAGGGATGCCCTTGTTCACTGATTCTGGGTCTATTAGGGGTTTTCCTCCAAGGGCTACAAGATGATTCTAGCCCTTGAGTTAGAACAAAAGTTGGGTTCATCTCATGGACCTCAATGCACTCTATTTATCAATACCCATGGGATGTGGAATGACAAAATTGCATCGTGGGGGGCTTGTGTTTCAAGGGCAATGAAGTTTTCACCCTGGCTATCATTGCAGGACATCAGCCCTTACTCTCATGGCGCATGATGATGCTGACCAAGTCGAAGACAACATCCCTGATGTAGAAGCTAAAGAAGCAAACCTTGCTGGGATTTCATTTCATGCCAAATTGGGGAAACATTCTTTGGCCACCATGAAGCTACGTAGTTATCTTAATGGGTGGCATTTTGGGTGAATCTTGTCTTGACTCTTTCAGCTGAGACAACATGACCTGAGAAAATAATTTTGGATTGACCAAAGAAAGAACATTAAAGCTTGGCATAATATAGGTTCTCAACTCGAAATTGAAGAATAAGAGTCAGGTGCTAAGATATTCAAAGGAAGTGTTGTACACTAGGATATCATCCAAAAAAAATGAGAAAAATTTGCAGAAGTAGGGGAGGAAGAGGTTATTCATGGCAGATTGAAGATTGAGGGAGCACTGGTGAGGCCAAAAGGCACGACAATAAATTCATAGTAGCTGTAACAGGCAGTAAAGTGGTTTTATGGATATTTGCAGGGTGGTCATGTATCTGGTGGTATCTAGAAGCACATTGATTCCGGAAAAGACAATGGACCCGTGAAGTTCATTGAGGAGCACATTCACGTTGGGCTTGGGGTATTTGACCAGTATTGTGATTTGGTTAAAGCACCTATAGTAAAAGCACATGCTTCTCAATTGGCCAAGATGAACAGGGCAGCAAAGGGTTAAAACTAGGTCAGATAAAACCTAAATTGAGAAAGAAACATGCTTCTCAATTTCAATTTCTGGGCTTACGAGTGATGATAAGGTCATATGTTTGGTGGTTTTGAGTGGAGTAGGAGTGGAATAGAATAGGTATGTTGGTGATAAAGGGATAAGGTAGCAGGTTCTTCAAAAACATTTCAAAATGGGAAAGCAATGTTTGAATCTCCAAAGGAATAGTATTACCAGGTGTATCCGAATCCTTGGAGAGATACTGAAAACTTGCTTCTGATGATTTCGTGGCACCCCTTGAAGCTTATGCTGTCATCCATTCAGATTAAAAATCAGGAATAGCTCATTCTAATTTGTTTGGATGGTACTTAAGGTCAAGAGCATCACCCTCCTAGTACATGGTAGAAATATCAACTTTCAATTCAGTGTGTGTTTGATAATACCAAAAAAATATTTTCTAGCCTTCAAGATCCAACCTCAAAGATCTCCTTCATTCAGGAAACTCCATCTTGGTGTGAGAGTTGGCAGGTAGGGGCCTTTCAGCCACCACATGCATCAGTGTCAGCCTCAGCCTCGGCCTCGGCCTCATCAACCCATGAGGACATTGTGGTATAATGAGGCTCCAATCTCTTAACGGTGCTTTTACCTTTCGCCTGAGAACTCATAGCAGTCTCCATATCAATTATTGAGGGGTAAGGAAGGATAACTATTGGAAAATTGTGTTGTTGGATGACTGTGTAGGGGAATGCATTGATGATGGAAAGGGAAGGTGGATGGGTGGAGGCAGAAGAACAAGTGGAAACCACCTTGGCTCTGATACCAAAATGATAGGGGACTGCAATCCATTGTTTTGCAAAATACTAAAACGTAGTCTTCTACAAAGAGGACTAGGATCCAATACAATAAACCATGACTCAATGATGCAATGAACAAAACAAGCAAAGGATTCAAACTAGCAAAAACATAACAGATTCTTATAACTTAGTGAAACAAAATAGAAGGTGCAGCTGGTAGTGGTGATTATGCAGAATGCAGTGAATGACTGATCCAAATTTGTGCAAGACAAATAAACTTCCATATACTATTGACTTCATCTCTGCCTTCCTCCATGTTCTGTTATCCTTTTGCTTTTTCCTCGATGGTTAGTATCACAGAACTTCTCAACATGGAGACTTAACAGATAAAAGAGAGCAGTTCAATAGCTAACACATGCATCAAACCCACCCAAATAAACAATTGCACTGGAATATCTTTCAAAGAGAGTAGAGAGAATTTGATGTGGTTATAAGCTCTTACAGGAAGCTGGGGGAGACAGAAACTCAGCATCTTTGGTATCTGAAGCCCATATGTCTGGAAGGTCAAGGGAAACAAGACGAGGAGACCTTATTATCTTTGAACTATAGTCAACCTTTGATGTACTTAGAGCTCTAACCATATTTTTGAATACATTGCTTTCTTCCCACCAAGGTTGTACCACAAGTTTTGAATTTAACATCCTTATCTGCATCATTCTCATCTTTGCTATTTCTTCTACACATTCTTTCTTTCTCAAACAAGTATCCAAATTTTCTTTTTGAGAGGCTGCTTTGCAATAAACACAAATCTCTCGAACAGCATACCACTGCCACATAAATTCACTAACATGATTAAATTACTATATATAGGGGTTCATCTCACATCATAACAGAATGAAGAAAGAACTCAAAAATGTTCTCAAAATGCCAATAACATCATATAAACAATATTTATTGACCAAAAAGCAAAGAAGATAGCATAGGAGTTGCAACTAATTGCATAGTAACAACAAAAAAACTTAAATGCAGCTATTTCAGATAATAGGAGAAAAAACACTTAAAGTTCCCCCGTAATTAAACTTCCATTTTCAGGCATGCTGCACTTTATATTGTAAATAAATAATAAGGTCCACCATCACTCTTGCTTAAAAAGGTAGAGAATGTAGGACTAATGTTACAGCTCTCATCATGATCCATTACGTTTAACATTGTAAGATGCCAAAAAAATCAAGGGCAGTCAAAAAAACTTTACGTGAATTCAAAAGAAGTCTTTCAGTTTGACAGTGCAATATGTTGCCTCCAATGTCTAGATGAAGTCTTTGGCAACTCACTTTATTTTAATTGAATGTGGAAGAAATAATCCCCCATCCACGATTGAACTTCCACATTTATATTCTTTTCATGTGAAAAAATTAATGAACATCTACTTATCTAAAATAAATAAGAAATATAAACTCCTTAGTTTAAAATTAAACTCCTTGATCCACTAACATTGCAACGCTAGCAATCCCACTTACTTCAAAGCAGTCAACACCTAGGAGTGTAGCAACTTTTTGTTATCATCCTAAGTCAAAATGGAGATTTAATTTTCAACTAAGGAAATCAATACGAACCGCTATAGTCTAAGGCATCAATTTGATATAGGCACCATACTAGTAAAAAAAACAACAAGAACGGCCAATCAATCCCCACCTTTCCCCTCCTGTGTTTCACTCCCTTCCAGACTGCTCTCCTGCTTTTTGGTCCTTTCCTTTTTTTCTGATTTTATACCCCGAAATCACAGAATAGATTCTATTGAAGTATAAAACAGAACCGTATAACGGCCTAACAAGAGCTTTTACTCAGAATAAATAGATCTCCAAGCAAGATTAGGCCCGAATCATATCAGAGAAGCTGCCGGATTTGTCAAACTAATCCTACAGACAACACCGGCAGGGCATAGCCAACATCCTGATAACTAGGAAAAAACTGAAACATCAATGCAAACATAAAACATAAACCTGAGGGCAAGCAAATAATGGGAATGCTCAAGACCCGGTTCCCGACATTGACAGGCAGATAACCACCCACGCCAAGGCTAAATCCATAGACCTCATGTCTGTTCGCGACTTCGAATATGCACTTCAAAACCTTTTGTATATTGATTTTGCGGAAGGTAAAGAAAAATCATTTCAAGTGTAAATCTCAAGTTGCAAAATTTCAGTTTTTCACTCAAAATTTAAAATGTTCGAGTCTCCCCTCTACTTTCAAAAAATCCAAAATGTACCCTCAAAAAATTGTTGAATTAAGTCCTTCAGTTTCTAAAAAAATTTTTTTTTTTGGTGATTTCACTTCCTGAAAGTTTTTATTAGCTTTTTTACCTTAAAGCTGTAATTTTGGTCGTTTTACTTGAATTTTGTAAAAAACTAATAAATTCAAATGGTTTTTTTATAAATACTTCTTATGTTGTTTCATTTGCTTCATGTATTGAATAATTTTGGTTTAATATTGTGGTTGTATTTTTATCAATTGAATATAATAAATGGTTGATAGTTATGTACCGTGGCCAGGCAGAATTTTTTTTTTAATGAATCAAAAGTTTCACTTATTTAAATCACTATAATATATACTAATTATAACAGAGTGTTACTTTTTTATCCCTTTTAAATATTTTTTAGTGGGTCATTTTAAGGTAAAAATCAATTTTAAAACATTATTTTATGTATTAAAAATTAATTGAGTGGAATCACTTGACCCATGTCTTTACATGATCGTGAAATCAAAAGGTGAAATCTCACACCATCAAAACCTTACACCCTAACCCAATAATATGATGAAAAAGATAAATCATGATAACTCAATAATTCTACGATGAAAGCTACAATACCTTACGCCTACAAAGAACTCAAAATACCCCCAATGCTAGGGCCGCCTTTGCATGGTCTCTGTCACTAGTCAGATGTTTTGATCTATTTTTATAATGTTTTATATATATTTGGTTCTGGTTTTGATTTGAGGACGTCACCTTGTTTTTATTGATTAAGGATGAGAAATTCTCAACAAAAGCGACTCCCTGGTCAGCAAAGTCAGTGTTCAAAGAAAAATTAATTGACTTTGTCGAATTTTCATTGGGTATATATCTACAAACTTTATTTGTTAATTGAATCTATCTAATTTTATTTTAATTTCTACAAATAATGTCTCATTTATAAAATAAAAAAATTAAAAATATAAAATCTTATTAACAACATCATATATTTAAATATTTACGTCCACTTATACAATGCTCTCACTATTAATTACATGAAAAAGGAGAATAAATTAGTAACTTTCTGAAAATAAAATATATTCCTTACAATTTGATCATTCTTTAAAATTTGATCAACTCAAAATAAAATATTTAATTCTAGATAAAATCCTTAGTAACATCATTCATAGTTAATTGAACAATCAATTATTGTCAGAATTATGACATCTCAATTATATTCTTGATATCTTTTTATTTTGCATAAAGTATAAAAATACCGTTGAAAATAAGTCAACACCACGATTTCTGCAACAAACTTCTGCAACCAATTTCCACAACAAAT
>JAWZTD010000048.1:3877925-3897675 GCA_035221335.1 Echites panduratus
ACACACTCATAATTTGATTGGCTCGTTCATATATGTGTGCCAGGGGAAGGTAAGATATGTAGCTGCAGCAATGAATAATGGGCTCAGTATGTTGCAATAAATGAAATTTTGATTAATTAATACTTTAAACAAGAAACTCACACATCTGAAGAATAAAACTTGACTCTGAGAGTCACACCCGCAACATTCGATATCAGATTCGCATGTGTTAATACAACACCCTTTCCACATATGACAAATAGAGAAAAGACACAAACTTGTAAAACATCAGTTGCACAACAGACTGAAAGAGAAAAAAATCAGATGTTGAAGTTGAATATGAGATTTAATGCACAGAAGTGATACCTTTGGTGTTCCAGTAGTACCACTTGTATAGCATATAGTTGCGATGTCTTCAGGTTTAGGAGGGCAAAAAGGTTGAATATCACTACATCCCTGAGAAAAACATAATCATGAATCATTTTGCTAACTTCCAAAATGTAGGGAAATATAGAAAACATTCCTTAACTTTTCAGTGGGAGGGAAGCAGGAGGGGGGAACGGGTTCCAACACATAAAACCAGCTACCAGCTAAGAGATAAAAATATTGAATAAGAAATAAAATGTTGGATCAAAGAACAATTGACCCAGAAACACAGATGTAAGGGAAAACTAAAGAAATCACTGCACATATTTGCATACAATTTTAAAGCATGAGAAAAAAATATAAAAATAATCCTCAAAAGAGGTATTGCAACAAAATATAACTTGATCTTGCAACAAGATACTATAAGAAACATTACAGGCAAACGAGGATTCAGTTTTTGTGCAAAGAAGGCTATTATATGTTTTAAACTCAAAACCTTGCCTTTTCTTTGTACATGAAGTTTCAAAATTCCTTCAGTTCATCTAAGTGCAAAAATGAATACATGAAAGGATGGAAACTTTATATGCGGATATGAGATTAAAATACCTTTCCCATTCCCACGACAATGTTCACAAAGAACTCATCTAGATTTTTTAAGAATTCAATGAATAAACTAAATTTCCCCCTAATTTGCACACACATGGCAACCAACTTTTTCACCAGATACTTGAGGAAATCAACTGCAGACAAAGAAAAGCTGAATACTAAAAAATTGGTATAAAGATACTTCACATAAGTATGATATACCAATTAAACCAGAGATTCAAAATACCTGTTCTAGTAGCTTTGAATATGAGATAATCTTAACTCTAGAAGAAGGAAGAGAAGGGAGGTTTTCATCTGCCCCTCCCACCACCTATCATCAAGTGAAATATATATTAGAAAAATAGATATTGTTGCAATATATGAAATGGAACTCTAAAAAGTATTAGACAATTTTAAAACATACCACTATTACATGTACAGATGGAATATCCGATAAGAAGCTCAACAACTGCCAGTTATAGGAGAGAAGTATCAGACACAAAAGAACTTGGAAACATAAGTTTAGATTTCAAATATAGAATCTAAACCTGAAGTCGAAACAAAAAACAAGAAAAGGGCATAGTCTCAAATACAAAAGCTAAAAAGTTGCAGCAAGTAGCTTGACCTTGCAGGAAGTACCAAACCCTTATACAGAAGCTGTGATAATAACTTCTAAAAAACAAACTGTTGCACATGGTCTTTAAAGGCTATTTAATTCGTATAAATCTGAGGATCTCGTATTTTATTAAGCTTGTGCTTATAAGCATTTCAAACAAATAACATTTTCTTCCGTTTTCACAATTGGGACTCACAATGTTCAGGGTACTTGGCACACAAAAGATAGCCTGTATATCAGCATGGCTGACAATGAACTTAACAGCATCAGGACCTGAAGATAAAACCAAAGATTGCGATTCAACTGAACTTGTTAAACCTAGGAGATTTATCTGAATAGACATTAACTACTCACCAAGAGTGTCGTACAAAGGCACTGATGCATATGAATATGCTGAGCAAGCATGGTCCACGACCAACCATTCAGGTCTATTTATAAAATAGAGTCCAATAGTGGATCCCTGTTCATGAAATTACACATTTACAAAAGCAATGTATGATGAACACTCTAACAAAGCTTGAAAACTTAGAGAGACAAAAGCAATTAGAATTTTACTCTTTTTCCTTTTTTTTTTTTAACTGGACTTTCTTTTTCCTTCTGTAATTTGAAAAAATAAAAACACAAGTTTGTAATAAACACACTCAAAGAATCTGAAATAATGTAAAACGAAATAGGTTCCTTCTGACGATCTGTGTTTTAAACTGTCTCACTCACTGATTCTAATCCATGATAGCGAAGCCCGGAACCTATTGCCAAACGAGCAGTGGCTACCTCACCATAAGTCATCCACTTGTATCTTCAGTAAATTTAAAAATGTCAGAATCAATGAATTATATGATTGTGGTATTTGAGTAAAGAGGATGAGAACTGTCTGATAAAATGCTGACTTACTCTCCAACAGTCCCATCAACACGAATGCGAGTACCCAAGTACTTGTAGTCTTGAAACGTTTCAGATGCATGTCTGAACACACAAAATATAAGAGTATGGTTTGAGAACTAAACAAATCTAAAATTCTCAGAGAAAGCATGATTGACACAACTACAATATAATGGCTCAGAGTGCACAGAAGACTGGACAAGAAGATTTCAGAAAGAAGAGACAAATACGCTCATACACAAAGTTATCATGCAATGTGCCAATTTCAGGATGGTTTGGGAATCTGTTAACCAGCTTCAGAGGGGAATGTGCAGATCTGCCACAATCACAAGTTACCAAGTAAATAGAAGATGCTAAAACTTAAGCAACTCAGAATAGAAACAGAAAAGATGTGTGACCTGTACACATTCCATTTCCCTGTCTGCAGTTTTTCTGGAAGGACTGCACTGTATCCCTCACCTGATCAAAACTTAATTATTAGCTGGAATAAAGAATAAAGTTGAGGTATTTCAATTGCTAAAACAGTACAGACCTTTATAAATCCAGGATTAGTAACAAAAGTATGCACATTTTTCCAAAACATACCCTAGAAAAGGTTACCTTTCCTCTGATTCCTGCAACCAGTATGCCAATGCTTTTGCCCAAATAATTACCTGAGTACATTAGCTACATTCAAGATCTCAAAGGCTGGACTTCTTCCCTTAAAATGTTTGAGATTTATATACCAATTCAGCCATGACAATCCTACCAGAAGAACAGTAACTAATTGAGCATTTACCAGACTGCCAATTCCTCCACTCAATATCCTACAGATCTCATGTTTTACAAGAGGAATAATACATTATAGAAATCTTGACATATTATTTCTCTGTTACCAGCCGAAACTCCTATGACCCTGACTAAAAGGATCTCTCATTCATCAACACTATAATTAAGTGGACTACAAGATACCTTTGATTAATAAACCTAATGATGACAGAAAATTGAAACAGGGTATTTGTATTATCAGTCAGCCTGATCACTGGATTGGATCAGAAAGTCTACCCAAAGTGTCCACATAATGATAAATATCTCAAGTAGGCACTTTCAGGGAGACTACATTGAGCCTCAATTTTCACGAGTACAAAGTATCCAGCTTCATTAACCTAAAATGGAATAGGACGAATAACATGTTGTATAAAAACTCGTCCCCGAACAAAAAATAAAAGATAATATTAAGCCCCAGCCAAATTAGTGAACGACCTTCAGTTGAATGCACTTTGCCTTCTGAAAGAGCTTTCACATATGATAGCTTTTCTTTTGCACCAATCCCAATCCAAATTGTTCAGACACCATTTTCCTCACACATTTTTTCTTCTTCCCTTTTTTTTTTGCCCCCTTAACTGTATGGGGGAGCAGCAGATGAAAGAAGATTCATGAAATCCACTCAACCATAGGAATACTATTTGAGCTGCTTCACATTGAACTACAAATGAGACACATTCTCATTGGTTCAAGCTCAAATGAACCGGTCTACCCTAGTAGTGTTTTAAACATTCAGGGTTCAGCACCCTTGCGAAGATATAAACAACCGAAAAATAGACCTAAAGGAAAGAAATGACAGTAGGAAATAATGACTCGTAAGTCATTCTTGTGATCTTTCTGTTTCCTATAAGGCTATAACTCTTGCCTTTCCGTAATAATCAGAAGAGCTGCACTTCCCACAATTTTCAGATTTTTAACATTTGTAGAAAATTGGAACCAAATCCAGAATAAAATTCATTACATTTCAAACAAACAGAACGGTTCAATCTTACCAACAAGTAACATTCAGTAGCTCTTTCTCTCCTCCATCAGAAACACATTCATTATTTTTTTCTTTTTCTTTTTCTTTTTCTTTTTCATATATACATGAAAGTAAACCTGAATAAAAAGCGCAAAGTTCCTTTACTGTCCACAATTTTCATTCTGCAAATGTAATTCTCTGGTTAGCTACTTAATTTCTAGACCTTTCATTTCATGACTACTGACAGTAACAGTAAAACGAATGAAAATCCACCAACAAACACCACTCGTCTCCCATTAACCAAACCACCAGTAAACCAACAAGCAGTGATCCCATCCAAACTTCAGTTGAAACATTCAGGAAACCATCGACATAACAGGCAGAAAAACAAAGACCAACTTGGTCTCACAACTAAAATCTACACAGACCAATCAAAAACACCATACCCTTATAAAATTCACCAGCTGTATCATTCCTTCGGATCTGTAAACACAAATCGTCTTTTGCTGGAACCAGATGACCTTGAACTGCACTCAGACGCCTCTCAGCCGCTGTTGTCTCCATTAAACCTTAACTTTTCCCAACCTCCAGTAATCAAATAACACCCCCAGGAAAGATTTCCCGTTATAGAGATTCTTGAAGGCCCAGATAGAGATTCAAACTTTAACGTTTATAAAGTTTCCGTCTTTAATATTTATCCACTTTTGGGATCAAGAATATAATCATTAATACAAAAATAGATATAATATATTAAATATGGAAATTTGGGCACCCTTTTTTAGAAGGTAGCAGATTTGATCAGATAAAGATGAAATATGGAAACGGGTTAGATATACGGATATAGGATTGCTGACGACAGATTTGAGCCAAAGGCGTTGCAGTTTTTTATTTTATTTTTTCATTCTTTTCGTCTATTTACATATAGGTAAGATAGAATAGGATGCAGGAAGAAGATCAGTTGCTAACGTAAGCCCGAAATGGAGTTGAAGGAAGAAGGGCTCTAACGTTCGCCGACGGCGTACGTGCTTATCTTTGACTTTAAAATGAGGCGATAGGGTAGCTTACGGAAATAGTGTTCATCCATTTTGGCGCCATCTTTGAAGCAGCTCATTTTCGATGTGATTGGAGGGGTCGTTCTGGGGTTAGGCGAAATCGATTTGAGCATGGAAAAGTCGTGTGATTTGGAGAACTATTTTGTATCATATTTTTAAAACATCATTTTCTTGAATTAATTGTGGTTAGAAAGGAAGGAAAGGAAAGAACAAGACAAGACAAGACTTGGAAATTATTGGTGGACCTGTTTGGCTTTGATTAAATTAATATAATTTATTATAAATTTATAAGAATGAGTCCATTATTTTTTTATCCTTTTTTATTTATAAGTTGAAGTTGTTTGAAGTTTTTTTTTATTCTTTTGAAAATATTCTTATGGAGAAAACATTTAGAATAAAAGAGTAAAAAAATATATTAGTTTAATATATTATTAAACATCTCTTCTTGAAATAATAACCTATTGATTTCTTAAAATTTTATTTATCTTATTAGATCTTTCAACTTATCATCATCATTCTATTAATTATTTAAACTTTTATTTTAATCTATTGAACCCTTGTTATATTTCAAATCATTCACATAAAACTGATTAATTATAAAAAATTTGTGCGAAATATTCTAAATTTCAACAGAAATTATAAAATATATTTTAACAAATAGGTCATATTTTAGCCAAACTGTAGATACACTTATTTAATTATTTTAAAAATAAAAATTTTCACTTAATTTTTTTAAATGAAAAATAACTATTAATTATTAAAGTTTACCAACACTAAAAAATTATCACATTTCATTCTATTATTAATAAATTAAATTTTTTTAATTAAATTTTTTTCTTATTTAATTGTGATTTAATTATAATTATACCATTAAAATATAAGGGTGTGTTTGTTTACCCCATTTTTACCTCCATTCTCCATTCTCCATCCATCAACTCTTAAAATATACATGATAATTAGAGTTCATTTTTCTTTCAAAAATAAAAAAAAATTGATTCATTCCATCTTAAATGGGTGTTTTAATTTGGTTTCTAAAAAAAAATTTCGGTTTTGAGCGCAAAATGAACTCTAATTTAAAGATGTATTTTACGGAACTAGATGTCACCATCCAAACGGATGGTGTATCCAAACACATCCTAAATTTGTAATTTTTTTTCATTTTGATAGTCAATTGGATTATGAAAACTTTGCTTTAAGTTATTCCATAACTAAAGAAACAAATAACATAAGTACAAAAGGATTAAAGGTAATGTACGTTTATTGTGTAAATAGCTTATGTGAGTAATTTGATATTCATATATATATATATATATTTATATAAATATAAGTACAAAAGGATTAAAGGTAATGTACGTTTATTGTGTAAATAGCTTATGTGAGTAATTTGATATTTATTTATTTAATTAGGGATTAAATAGATTAAAATAAATGTTCAAGGGTTTAATAGGGTGATTATGATAAGTATAAGGCCTCAAAAGGGTAAAATAAAAGTATAAGGTCTCAATAGAATAAAATAAAAGTATAAGGTCTCAACATCGTTATTATTACAAGGTAATGTATTTAATAATATATAAAGTCAAAAATATTTTATAAAGAGAAATAAAAAAACAAGTGTAATCGTAGCAAAAATAAATAAAATATCCATTAAATTACCAATAATGAGTTATAATAAAAAATAAAAAAAAGCGAACCCAAATAACAAATAATGAATGAGCAACGAAGAAGGTATTAGATTAGAAAGGGGGAATAGTAGATGCAGTAGTTGAACTTATGCCTAAAGTAAATTGTAATACTAATTGCCTAAAATCTTAATACCCAAATTAGTTAAGGCTCTCCAAAACCTACAGCCACTTCCTATTGATGTTTTGTATGGAGCAAACATGAAACATGATTCCTCAGTACAGGATACTTTCATTATGTAAGAACGAAAAAGCTTCTTGGATCAAATTATGCCAAGAAACTGTGGATTAATAGGGTTAATTAAATCATTACAATATTCTAATAAATATAGTATGACTTAAATACCCTTGAAATTTTTTAAGTTTGAAATTTGAAAGTGTCAAGTAGTTCAAATTCAAAAGTGATTGGAGCATAACATAATAATTACTATTTGGGAGAATAAGTCAAATTAATGTTATGTCTTTTCGAGAATATGTGATAATAATTGCTCTTGTGTTTTTTTATACACCAACATTTTGTTAGCTGGAGGTCATTTTCTTCCATCCGACCGAACCAATTCTCTTAATCAACTGAATTCTTTAACATGAAGTTGATGATAAAGTAATCCTTCTCCTTTCCTCAGGTGCTTTCAATGGCGCAGGTAGAGAACATTAGGCCATGCAGATTTCATAGCCTTATGGAGAAATTGAATCTCATTTGATTTTGTACGCACTGATTTCTTAGTCTTCTGGAGGTAATTATACCATCCAACCACATTAATTCATTCTCCATTCTTTCTTCATTATCAACTCTTTAAATTACTTGAAGTCATGCCTTGATTGGAAAATGGAAACAAATTTGCAGATATACCTGAAGAAAAAAGCAAAGCAGTCTACTTCACTAAGTCTTGTTACCATGAGTAGATAGAACATCAAAATCGCTAGCATCAAGGAATTTCAATAGACAAACAATGAGAAACCTAAATTTCAGCAACAAAAAAAAAAAATGAAAAACCCAACAACGGAAAATGTAGATAAGAAATTTGCAGGCAAAAAAAGCCCTAACAACGAAAAACCTAAATTGCAGGAAAAAAAAGGGACAAAAATGCAAAGGCATAAGAAAAATGCAAGCAACATGTAGCATCACCCCAAAACAATAGAAAATTTGCAGAAAAATGCATAAATTGGCAGCATCATCCTGGGGTAGAATAACAACCGAGAAAAGAGAAAAAAATTTAGCTAAAAAAACACAAAATAGAGAACATCGATAACCAACATACTCTATAGTTTCATTCACCAGCTAACTATTACATCCGATTTTCTCAAGTTTGCATGATAATGGATTATCATGCAAATACCCAAAACCAAAAACAACAAAAACTTAAAAACCACATGAGTAACATGACCAAACCATAAAAACAAGATTCAACGATCGACAAAAGAATGACATTAGATGGAATTTGAGACTGAGGCATATTTCTCTAAAGTGTCAGAATAAACAGTCAATATGGCCAGACAAGGTTTCTGACTAATCACATTCTCCAACATTTGGATTAGCAGAAGTTTTGCCTCATCCTTCATGATTCCAAACTGTTCCTTCTGGTCGACGTACATAGCTTCCAGTGTAGCAGGGCTTGAAGGGATGTCACATCTTTTTGGTGTGGTAGTTTTGCTTAGCAGAGTGCTGGGGTTTTCCACTTTGCTGCAGCTTTGACGATGGATCAACTTCAGGCAAATAGAATTGGAAGTTTCTGATGGCTCAAAAAAGAATATGGATTGATGTTTTATTATCGAAGGGATAGAAAATTAGAGACAAGTTTGATGGTTAGGTTGCCTATTACAGATTAGGCAATGGGATAAGGATTCATAATGCATCTTTGATTGGTTCACCATTCATCTCTCTCAATGGAAATAAATCTCAATCTGTGTTGGATTGGATTAACGCAACATGATGCGATCCTCAAGGTTGAAGTTTCTAAAATCTTAACCCAACCCTAAAGAACCTCTCAATGATGAATCGAATTTCCATGAATTTGTCAACGATTCAGGTTGAGAATAGATTGACCTAAAATTAGCGTAGCAACTCTAAGCAATCTACAAGTTTAAAGAACCATATACCCGAAACCCAAGCAGTAAGTATCTTAAGAAAGTCTGTCAAGAACCCAAAGAAGTCCTAAAAGATCAATTTTGATCTTGAAGAAATTTACTCTCATAACAAAAAAGAATATTAAAAAAAAAAAACTTTTGCCCAAGAAACATAAAACAGATGAACATCCGTAACCAACAAACTCCATAGGATCATTCCCCAGTCAACTATTACATCCGATTTTCTAAAGTTTGCATTATAATGGATACAACATTATCATGCAAATACCCAAAACCAAAACAACAAAAATTTAAAAACATGCAAATACCCAAAACCAAAAACAACGAAAACTTAAAAACAACATGACTAACATGACCAAACCATAAAATCACATTCGACGATCGACAAAAGAAAGACATTAGATGGAGTTTGAGGCTGAGGCAGATCTCTCTAAAGTGTCTGAAAAAACAATCACCGTGGCCAGACGAGGGTTCTAATGTATCACATCTTCCAGCAACTCATAAGTTTTCAAGAGAGTGGCACCCATCAAAAGCATTGTTAGAACATAATCTTCTCCGAGAGCCTTCTACATTCGTATTAGCAGAAGCTTTGCCTCATCCTTCATGACTTCTAGTTGTTCATTCTGGTTGAGGTACATGGCTTCCAATGTAATAGGGCTTGTAGGGATAACATGTCTCTTTGGTGTGGTAGTTTTTCTTGAGAGAGTGTTAGGGTTCTCCATTTTGCTGCTGCAACGATGGATCAACTTAATTCAAATGGAATTGGAAGTTTTTGATGGCTCAAAAAAAAAAAAAAAGTTGATGTTTTACAGCCGAAAGGATAGAGAGTTGGGCACTTTTTTGCTGGTTAGGTTGCCTATTGAAGATTGGGGATAAGGATTCCCAATGCTTTTTTAATTGGTTTGCCATTCATCTCTCTCAATGGAAGTAAATCTAAATCTGCGTTGGATAGGATTAACTCTGCATGATGCGATCCTTAAGGTTTAAGTTTCTCAAATTTCAGTCCAACTTTAAGGAACGTCTCAATGATGAATCGAATTTCCGCAAATTTGTCAACGATTCAGGTTGAGAATAGATTGAACAAAAATTATTGTAACAACTCTAAATAATCTATAAGTTTAAAGAACCTTCATACACCCCAAACCAAAGCAGTAGTAAGTCTCTTAAGAAAGTCTCTCAAGAACCTGAAGAAGTCCTATGTGAAACTCTCACAAAAGATAAATTTTGGTTTTGAAGAAATTTACTCTCATAACAGAAAAAATATCTAGTATTGAAAAAAAAATTGACCAAAAAACACAAACAGAGGAACATTCGTTACCAACGTACTCCATAGTTTCATTCACCAACCAACTATTACATCCGATTTTCTAAAGTTTACATGATAATGGATACAACATAATGATTCAAATACAAAAAATTAAAAACAACAAAAACTTAAAAACAATAAGACTAACATGACCATACAATAAAAAAAACATTCAATGATCGACAATAGGAAGACATTAGATGGAGTTTGAGGCCAAGGCAGATATCTCTAAAGTGTCTGAAGAAACAGTTACCTTGGCCAGACAAGGGTTCTGATGGATCACAACTGCCAGCATCTCATAATTCTTCACTAGACTGGTATCCATCAAAAGCATTGTTAGAAAGTAATCTTCTCTGTGGGCCTTCAATATTCAGATTAGCAGAATCTTTACCTCATCCTTCATGACTCCTAGCTGTTCCTTCTGGTCGATGTACATGGCTTCCAGTGTAGCAGGGCTTGAAGGGATGTCACGTCTCTTTGGTGTGGTAGTTTTGCTTGGGAGAGTGCTATGGTTCTCCATTTTACGGCAGCTGCGACGATGGAACAACTTTAGGCAAATGGAATATGAAGTTTCTGGTGGCTCAAAAGAGAAGAAGGGTTGATGTTTTATTGTCGAAGGGACAGAAAATTAGAGACAAGTTTGATGGTTAGGTTGCCTATTGCAGTTTGGGTAATGGGATAAGGATTCCCAATGCATCTTTGATTGGTGCACCATTCATCTCTCTCAATGGAAGTAAATCTTAATCTGTGTTGGATCGGATTAACTCTCCATGATGAGATCCTCAAGGTTGAAGTTTCTCAAATCTCAGCCCAAACCTCAAGAACGTCTCAATGTAGAATCAAATTTCCACGAATTTGTCAACTATTCAAGTTGAGAATAGATTGAACAAAAATTATTATAACAACACTAACCAATCGACAAGGTTAAGGAACCTTCATATACCCCAAACCAAAACAGCATTAAGTCTCTTAAGAAAGTCTCTCAAGAATATGAAGAAGTCATATGCGAGACTCTCAGAAAAGATCAATTTTGGTTTTGAAGAAATTTACTCTCATAACATAAAGGAATATCTAGTATTGAAAAACATTTTAACCAAAAAACACAAAACAGAGGAACATCCGTAACCAACAAACTCGATAGTTTCATTCACCAGCCAACTATTACATCTGATTTTCTAAAGTTTGCATGATAATGGATACAACATTATCATGCAAATACCCAAAACCAAAAACAACAAAAACTTAAAAACAACATGACTAATATGACCAAACCATAAAATCACATTAAACGATGACAAAAGAAAGACGTTAGATGGAGTTTGAGGTTGAGGCAGATCTCCTTGAAGTGTCTGAAAAAACAATCATCTTGGCCAAACGAGGGTTCTAATGTATCACATCTTCCAACAATTCATAAGTCTTCAAGAGAGGGACATCCATCAAAAGAATTGTTAGAACATAATCTTCTCCAAGGGCCTTCAACGTTCGGATTAGCAGAAGCTTTGCCTCATCCTTCATGATTCCTAGCTGTTCCTTCTAGTTGACGTATATTGATTCCAGTGTAGTAGGGCTTGCAGGGATAACACGTCTCTTTAGTGTGGTAGTTTTGCTAGGGAGAGTGTTGGGGTTCTCTTTTTTGCACCGGTTGCTGCGATGGATCAACTTCAAGCAAATGGGAATGGAAGTTTCTGATGGCTTAAAATAGAATATAGGGTGATGTTTTATTGTTGAAGGAATAGAAAGTTGGAGAGTTGTTTGTTGATTAGGTTGTCTATTGCAGATTGGGCATTGGGATAAGGATTCCTAATGCTTCTTTTATTGGTTAGCCATTCATCTCTCTCAAATAAAGTAAATTTCAATCTGTGTTGGATCGGATTAACTTTGTATGATGCTATCCTCAAGGTCAAAGTTTCTCAAATGTAGGCCCATCCCTAAAAAACGTATCAATACGGAATCGAATTTCCACGAATTTGTGAACGACTCAAGTTGGGAATAGATTGACCAAGAATTATCATAATAACTCTAGCTAATCTATAAGTTTAACGAACCTTCCTACACCCTAAAGTAAAGCATTATTAGGCCTTTTAAAATGTCTTTTAAAGCAAAGCATTGTTTTTAAAATCAATTTTCAAATGATTAGCCAATTGTATAACATTTGAATTGCCAATGTTTTTTAAAGCTTCAGGTTCGTAATTAGATTATAAGCTTAAACCATCAATGGGCATGTTATATTTGACTCAGGTTATAGACTTGAGCTCTTTGAACCTTATAAGATCACATATATGTTTTAATTAGATAAACATTGGGGCATATTTCAAATGGTTTTTAATTATAAGGTTTGAAAAATGTTGTGGATATCTAATTGTTTTAAAATTCTAGGGTTTGATTGGAAGAGTTAGGATCTTAAATGAGACAGAGTAATGATATTTGTTTAAGTATGCCAGAAGGAAACCCTTTCATAGGGGAAGTCGGTTGCTGTGTTGATTGTGGAAGGCCGATGATTATTGTGCTGACTGGGGAAGTCCGCTGGTTGCACATCAAGAGAGGAAGCTTTTGATTGGTGAAAAAAGAATGTGGGTTTAATTGTTGCTTTAGAAGATGGGATTGGCTTTCCACCCACGGTGATTCAAAAATCTTTCCAAAAGATTAACCCACATAATCATCCACATTATTTCTTTCAGTCTTTCAATCCTATAACTGCCACGGGTAGGAAGAAGAAAAATAATTTAAGGAAAAGAATACGAAACAAATTCTTACTCTTCACCCTTATATTCCCAAAGCAATTTCAATGTGGATGACCCAAATAGGCTAGCCGTTGTTGCTGTTAGCAGGCTTCGCTACAAATGTGGTTCAATTTCCCCATTACAGACATCAAGCACTTCGAAAAATAGAGGTGGAATGTTTTTTGGATGCCATAATTTTCAGGTATTTGTATTTGTGTTATGAATTATTTGATGTTTTTGGATAATTTGATATGAAGTTCTTGAATGGTAAGGGCTTTTTATATAAGTCATGTTTTGGGCTTTTTCTGGTTATGGCTTTTTCTGTAATTGCTTTGTTTTGATCATGAGATTGGTTATTTTGATTCATATAAGTTACTTTTGGTTTTTTTTTTTTTTTGCTTATGGCTTCTTTTGTAATTACTCTATTTTGATCATGGGATTCGTTATTTTGATTTTTATAAGTCACGTTTTCGGTTTTTTTATTCTCTTATGGCTTCTTCTATAATTGCTTAGTTTGATCTTGGGATTGGTTATTTTGATTTTCTATAAGCCACGTTTTGGGTTTTGTTCTGCTTAGGGCTTCTTCTGTATTGATCTGTTTTGATTATAGGATTGGTTATTTTGATTTGTGTAATGAATTATTTGATGTTTCTGGATAATTTTGATATGAAGTGCCTGCAAAAGGGTTGTTTTCTCTCATGGCTTTGAGATGTTTTATCAGCTCTGTCTAGATTAATGGTGATTATTAAGCATATGTACTATCTTATGCATATGTACATTACAAGTTACCTGTTGACATAGGGAAGAAAAATGCTTGCCGAGATTCTTGATGCAAAATAATGTTTCTTTTTTTTTTTTTGGCAATTTGGTTTGTTTATTTGTTTTAGGATAATTCCTTGATGCAAGATGTATATTGCTAACAATCTTATTCCATTTCATTGCTTTGAGGATCGTGGCAAATATGACTTCTTCATATGGCTTGATGGTATATGCTGCCATTCAATTGAAAAAGAAGCAAACTGTGCATAGTTTAACAAAGACCAGAAATATGAAGTACATGAGATTGAAGGCTTAAAAGAGGAAGTGAAAGTCCAGAGAGACTACTTGAAAATATTGAAGAGGATGGAAGACTTGTTTATTATGTTGCAGGCCGCTAGGAATTCATTCTGTATTAGTGTTAAAGGGTTTATATTGACAACATTTTTCTATATGATTTTGTATTTCTTATTTAATGGAAATTAGTATATTTGTTGCTCTTTTTCATTTTATTTGAATTTTCTTCCAATTTTCTCTCTATATCATACAAAGATTTAATGTCATATGTATAGTTCGAGGTAAATATTTGGTTAGACAAATGGTACTTTATTTATCGTTCAATTTGTTGGAGCACACTTTGGGCATCAGGGTCTTGACTCACCAGACCCCTTCAATTTTGTTCGTCAATAATACACTGATCAATCTTTACTTTGAAATTTATACATGAATAAAGATATTGCTGATCTCTTCATACCTAAAAACAAGAAAACTGGAAAACAACACAAACCTGTAAATTCATTAGAAACTTTTACATAAAAATATTGAAGCCGGTAACTAAAGAATGATATAATCAAACTAAAAAAAAAGAATAGAAAGAAAATTAGCACACACAATTGCATTATCAACTGCTCTTCGGTTTATAGGCTGAGGAAGTATGTAGCCAAAAAAACAACTTATGCATTTAAAAAATAAGCTGAACTGATGCAAGAAATGATAAAAACAGCTAAAAATGAAAATGCCTGTTCTAATGATGCACAAATATCATAAAAACTGAAAGCATTACTGTCCAGTACAACTTATGCAAGAAATGATAAAAACTGCAAGCATAAAAACAGCTAGAAATGAAAATGCTTTTTAATGATGCACAAATATCATAAAAACCTGAAAGCATTACTATCTATTTCAAGTTGAGATAAAATTGAATAATGTTCATTCTCCATTATAAGTTAAGATCAAGGTTGAGATCACAAACATCATTACTCCAGTCAACTAATTGTGCTTCATTTGTAGTTTATGTTCTGTTACTACATAATAACTGCAAAAAAAAAAAAAAGATATCGCCAATTATGAGGTGCTAAAAAAAAAGGTCCACAATTTCACCTGAGATTGACTATTTTAGATAGGACCTCTTCTATGTTTATCTACTCCTGTTCCTCTCCGCCTATGGTCCTGACTAAGCCCATGACCACTTCTATGTTCAAAACCACTTCACAGCCTAGAATTCCTTGGTCTTCCTCTAGTTCTCGCAACATAAGGATCTCCAATACAAATGCCATCAATATATTGTATTTCTTCCACACTCTCTCTTCTAATTTCTACCTTATTCCAGTTAGCAAATTCTACCTTCAAATTGCTTAGGACCTTTCTCGTGGGGTTCATCTTTGAGTTGCTACATATTGCCATATCAATCAAATCATTGAACAAACTTTCAATTTGTTTGCATTTTTCAAATTCTGGAGTCATAGTAGGATAGCCTCCATTAGAAAACATCTTGCTATGTATACGATGAATATCTTTTCTCCATCTTCTTATGATATACTGATCATCTATGTGTTGAATGCCCTTAATTGCTACAACTTTGATCATACGAGCACATAAAATGCCAATTGATTAGAATTTTCGGCAATTGAGTTTCAAAAAATTGCCTTCCTCCTTCTATTGTACAATATAAATGAACTCCTTAACATGCCAATCATTCAACAAACCTCTCTCTACAATTTTTACTGCCTCAAAATCTTCCTCAACCTGTTCTTCCAATGTTTCAAGTTGCTCACCATGATACTAGTGATAATACCACATCCTTTTGATTTGTTTATGAAATTGTTCAAACGTAGAGTTTGTATACAACCTTCAGAATTGTTTTTCCTAAGAAAAATCTGTGATGCACATCATGACCTTATTTTTGGATTTGAAATTCCTTTTCCACCTTAGTGCTGATGGCAACCTCATATTTCGCAATAAACTGATTAAGTGTGCTTATGGATTTCACATAACATTAAAAAAATGCATGCATACATTCACTAAGTTGAGAAGACATTATACCAGCCCAAAAAGTATGATTAGTGAACACAAGAACCCAAAGTTACCAAACATCAAGAAGTTTTTTTAGCCAATCATGAGACTTCAACCCCTACTTTGCAACAAAATTTCTCTAATTCATCTCAAACATTGGGATAGATAGGCTATCAAAAATGAACACCTCGAACTCTTTTTGAGCTGCAACATTGTCATGCACATTCTAGAACTTCTTTGACACCTTGTATAAGATATGCCATATGCAAAATTGATGTGTGGTGTTACTCATCACTTCTTTTATGACATTACACATACTTTTGCACTGGTCTCTGATAATGGCATTTGGAGCTTGTCCACTCATTGTAGTAAGCCATATGCTAAAAAATCACCTATATGTATCAGTGTCTTCATGAGAAATGATGGCACATCCCGACAAAATTGCTTGGCCATGATGATTAACACCAACCACAATCACAAAGGGCACTTTGTATCGATTCAATAAATAAGTTAAATCTACACTCACAACATCATAGAACTCCTCATATGCAGCTCCACTACGAGCATGCACCCAAAAGACACTATCAGGAATGCCTTTATGATTTGTTTGAATCATGTGGAAGAAATCACAATTTTTATATTGTAATTTTAGAAAATCACAATTTTTCTATTGTAATTTTAGAAATAATCACCTTCTTGTTGGACCTTCTTCGTTTATCTATATAATTTCTGCAATCCTTCGGTAAACCACCTAACTTATTTGGCTCTCCAGCTTGAACTTCCAATAGCCTAAAACTTTTACTTGGCCTTATACCTGCAATGCCATTTGCTTCCAATTTCCTTCCAGGTGTCAGCTTTCTATGCTCTTCCATAAACCTTGTCATTGAAGGATCAAGTTCATGATTGTGCATTGTTTTGAAATTTGAAATTTTCAACATCCCATTATCTCTCAGAATGGATTTTTTTCATGAATGATAGTTTATTCTTTTCAAAGTGAGAGTGGCACTTGATTTTCTTGCTCTTTCACAATTTATTGTTTGATATCGACAAACACTCCCAATTGTTCCTTTGGCAGTAGATTTTTTTTCCCACACTAAACCAGTTTCTCCTTGCGTACTAATGGTAAAAATCAAATAATACATCAACTGAATCAAAATATTGACCAACTGTAGGAACTCTACAATCACCATCTCCTGTAGAATTTTGTGTCTTTTCATTTGCCACACCAACTGGACTCAACGAAATAATTGATTCAGATTCACCATTGCTTAAGCCAATTTGTTATAGGTTATCTATATAACTATTACCAGATCCACCATTGTGATCATAACTATTATCATCATCCGATAAATGCATCATTTCATCTTCATATTGCATTTCATTACTTTCACCATATAAATCATCCATTCCAGCTACCAATGTTTCAAAATCTAATAATAAAAACAAAAGTAACCTTGTTGTGCTACCAATGCCTTGCGTTTTTTCTTCCACTTCCTCTATTTTTTCTTCCTTTTCGTCTGTTCTTGTCAAGTTTTGCCGAGATCAAAAAGCATAAATTTTCTTTCATCCTTTTTAATTTCTTGTCATTAAAAGCATGCATAAATGTTTATTGAAGTTTGAGAATTTTTGTAATTTTTCTATGAAGTTTGACAATTTGGTTACATAAAGATGGAGGAAAACCATTAGAGGGAAATTTGTGGTGATAGTTGATGAAAATTTCCCTCCAAATATAAAAGGGTATCACTGAAATTTAACATTGTCATAAAACTTTTAATCCAAGAAAACCTGGATCAATTTGTGCCAATAAGCACTGTCGTATCTAAGAATTAGTATATGGGTCAACAGGGGCCAGTTTGCCATTGTTAATCTTGACCATCAAATGTTCATTCATATATTTCCAACAATTAATAATTTTTTTAAAAAATAGTTTAGTATAATATTATTTGAGCAATTTGATGTTTTAAAACCTAATTTTTAGTCAATTTTATGTTTTGATACTTAATTTTTTTTTGGCTATATTGATCCTCAAATAAATTATTATTAGGCAATTTAGTAATTCTAACCATATTCTTGAAAAAAAAATCACTAAAAAAATTCAGTTAATTAGGCAAACTCAGTATTATACTATTCAAATGACTAGAAATGAGTATTAACTGAAATTTTGTTGAACTAATGTTGGTTTTTGAAGCAGTAAAAAGTGAAATTTAACTCAGTCAGAAATTTGAATCTAGTTGAGAAATATTTCAATTATGTTGTGAATTTGGTGTTGCGCAATAGTCGTCTGCACAACAATATTAAAGTAATATTGTAAACACAATAACAAATATATGTAAAGAATTTAGAGAGACTATAAAAAGAGAATATTATTGATCTTTGAGGGAGCAAATCAATGAATCAATCAATAATCAACGAATACAACTCTCCAATATAATGCCCTATTTATAGGGTTTAGAGGTATATATCATTAAGGAGAGATAGGGAGGAATCAGAAGATAAATCCTATCACTAATTAAAGATGTGATAGTACTCTATCATTTATCTTCTGAAATGATAAAGTATCTCTTTATCTCTTGATATTGGATTATCACTTTGATATCAGATAGACATCCATTATATTTATTTCATAACACCCCCCTTAGATGTCTATTACATAAAAAGTATTCCTCGTTAAAACCTTACTAGATAAAAAAAAAAACCTAGTGGGAAAAAACTCTAGTGGAGGAAAAAAAGTACACTACTTTTATGTCATGATTACTCCCCTTGATGAGATAATCCTTTGAGATTCTTTAACCGACACATTCCAATTTTGTTTACCAATTTCTCAAATGTTATTGTCGGTAATGTCTTAGTGAATAAATCTACCAGATTATCACATGATCAGATTTGTTGCACATCGATATCACCATTTTTCTTGAGTTCATGAATGAAGAAAAATTTTGGTGAGATATGCTTCGTCCTATCTCCTTTAATATATCCTCCTTTTAATTGAGCTATACAAGCTGCATTATCTTCATATAAAGGAGTTAGAATTCTATTCCAGGAGAATAATCCACAATTCTCTTGGATATAATAGATCGTAGATCTCAACCATACACATTCTCGACTTGCCTCATGAAGAGCAATAATTTCAGAATGGTTTGATGAGGTAACTACCATGGATTGTTTTGTAGAATGCCATGAAATAACAGTATCACCATAGGTAAATACATAACCAGTTTGAGAACGTGCTTTGTGTGGATCAGATAAGTATCCAGCATCCGCATACCTAATCAATTTCAAGTTGATTTTATTTGAATAAAATAATCCGAGATCTATGGTGTCTAAGGACATGCTTAACACCATTCCAATGTTATCTTGTAGGAGAAGAACTAAATCTTACTAATAAATTCATAGAAAATGATATATCAGGTATTGTATTATTAGCAAGATATATCAGTGCACAAACTGCACTAAGATAAGGTACTTCAGGACCAAGTAGTTCTTCATCATCCTCTTGGGGTCGAAAAGGATCTTTATTCACATCTAGTGATCTAACGACCATTGGAGTACTTAATGGATGTGCTTTGTCCATGTAAAATCTTTTCAGGACTTTTGTCATATATGTCGATTGGTGAATAAAACTTCCATCTTCTAGATGTTCAATTTGTAGACCAAGACAGAACTTGGTTCT
>JAWZTD010000048.1:3968681-3982828 GCA_035221335.1 Echites panduratus
AAATGCATCTTTGTTGGCTACTCTGGCACCCAAAAAGGATATAAGTGTTTTGATCCAACATAAAAAAAATTTTTTACATCTATAGATGTTACATTTTTTTAAGGTCAACCTTATGATAGCAGCCCTCATCTTCAAGGGGAGTATTTAAGATAGAAAGATGAGAATTTTGATGGCAGAAAATCTGAGATGTTGAATATGGAAAAATCAGCAGTAGAGATGAATATTGGACAGAGGGAGCAAGAAAAGCAAGAGGAAGACAATTTTGAGAAGGAAGTAGGACTTAAGGAGGAACTAAAAACATTCAAGCAAGCAGTGTACAACAAGGGAGCAAGGAAAGTAATCTTTGATACAACCCAGTTCTCATCTCCAAATCCGAGTCCTGATATCTCACAATCTGAGACCGACGTTGCTAGTACCCAAACAGGTAACTCAAATGATCTCCTTAGTGACATACATCTTTCTATTGCAATAAGAAAAGGGAAAAGATCATGCACACAATACCCTACCTCACTTTTTTTCTAATGCAAATTTGTCTCCAACTTTTTCGGCTTTTATTTCCACACTAACCAGCACAGAAATTTCAAAAAATATACATGATGCTCTAGTAGTTCCTGAGTGGAGGGAGGCGGTTTTGGAAGAATTAAAGGCCCAAGAAAAATATGGCACGTGGGAGAAAATAAACTTGCCAAGCGGGAAAAAGATGGTTGGATGTCGATGGATATTCACCATTAAATACAATGCAGATGGCTCAATAAAAACATTTAAAGCCTGGTTGTTAGCTAAGGGTTTCACTCAAACATTTGGGATGGACTATACTGAGACATTCGCTCCGATTGCAAAATTGAGCACTATTATGGCCATACTATCGGTAGTTGCATGGTTAGACTGGCCTCTAGTCCAACTATATGTGAAAAATGCTTTCTTGAATGGTGATTTGGAGGAAGTGTACATGGAGCCACCTCCTGGTTTCAAAGAAAGCTTTGGGAGCAAGGTGTGTAGACTTAAAAGGTCCTTGTATGGACCAAAACAGTCCCCAAGAGCTTGGTTTGACATATTTACCAAGTTTGTAACAAAAACCGGGGTATTCTCAAGGCCAATCAGATCATACTTTGTTTACTAAAAAGACTAAGGGAGGTAAGATAGCTGTCCTAATAGTGTATGTCGATGATACCATAATCACTGGGAATGATCTAGTGGAGATAAAGAAACTACAAGAACAGCTTGGGAAAGAATTTGAAGTAAAAAACGTGGGACAACTGAGATATTTTCTTGGAATGGAAGTGGCTCGGTCCAAGAAGGGAATTGTGGTAACTCAAAGAATATATACTTTGGATTTGTTAGCAAAGACAGGTTTAAGTGGATGTAGTGACACACCAGTGGAATCAAGAAGGAAGCTCGGACAGCCCGAAAATGGTGTTTCAGTAGACAAGGAGAGGTATCAGAGGCTTGTTGGGAAACTGATTTACCTATCTGACACTAGGCCTGATATAACATTTGCAGTGAGCATGGTGAGCCAATTCATGCACTCACATTACGAAAAACACTTAAAGGGTGTTTTCAGAATTTTGAAATATTTGAAAGGATGCCAGGCAAGGGGCCTTGCCTGTTCTTTGAGAAGAAGGAAGAAAGAAACATAGAGGTTTGCACTGATGCAAACTAGGCTAGTTCAATCACTAATAAAAAATCAACATCAGGCTATTGCACCTATCTTTGCGGGAATATGGTGATGTGGAGAAGTAAAAAGCAAAATGTAGTTGCTCGGAGCAGTGCAGAGGCTGAGTACAGGGTTATGGCTCAACAAGTGTGTGAAGTCTTGTGGCTTAGAAGAGTTATGTCTGAATTAAGCTCAGAGGTTCACCCCCCTATGAAGTTATATTGTGACAACATGGCTGCCATTAATATTGCACATAATCCAGTACTTCGTGAAAGGACGAAGCATATAGAGATTGATAAGCACTTTATCAAGGAAAAAATGGAAGACGTAAGCGTATGTATTCCATTTGTTATTACTAAAGAGCAGAGGGCTGATATCTTCACAAATGGGCTTCAGAAACAACCATTTGAAGAGCAAATTGGCAAGTTGGGCATGTTGGACTTCTTTACACCAACTTAATTAGAGGGGTTGTTATTCCTTAAAGGGATTCTTATTAAATTGTTTCCTATAATAGTTGGTTATTTTAAGAATCTTTTTAAATAAGAAGTCTTCCTAAATTAGGAGACTAGCAAACCCTTTGTACCCTAGTTCTATATATTGAGCCTACATCTAAATTTCTTCACAATCAAACATATTCGTCAATTGTTTCAGAAAAACATAAAATATCATCAATGTAAATCAAAATTCTATGTAGCAAAGGTTCAAAAATTTTTGTCATTGCTTTTTGAAATAAAGAGGGTGTTACCTTTAATCCAAATGGCATGACAGTCCATTGGTATTGGAAATTAGGGATGTCACAAGATGTTTTGAAACGATCATCTGGGTGAATACCTAATTGCCAGAATCCTGCTTTCACATCAAATTTTGAGAGCATCTTGGATTTGGAAAGATATTGGAAGAGAATGGATCACCTGAGTAATGGGAATTTGTCATCAATCTTGACTTTCCTCTGGCTTGTTCACTTTTGTTGTTGACATTCGGTGGAAGTTGTTTCAATCAGTCCTATTGAAGGAGAGATGACAATTCATCAGTGGCTAACTTGTAGTATTCAGGATTCATACCCATGTGAGCTGCCTTTTGAAGGGAATTTTTGAGGAAAACGGTAATTCAATGAAGAACTCTAGATTTTTCCACTGTGGCGATGGACATTTGATTAAGAAATCAGTGTGGCTTTCAACATAGGAGGTTTTGATGATTTCTTGTCCAAGTTGTTGGATATCTTCTGGGACATGATCTAATATTTGATACAAATTTAGGTCTAAATAGTTCCATGGAGGTGTTTCAGTAATGTGTCTAAGTCCTGAAGGAGTAATAAATAACTATGGGATCTTATGGTGAAGATCAAAACCGATCACCAAGTCTTTCTGGGTGATGGAAAGGTTCATGAATAGCTTTATGGAAATTGGTTTACTGATTTTGGAAATGAAAAAGTCTTGTCCATTTGTTGCTTTGAAGACTTGAGAGTATGGTTTCCAATATTACTCCGGGAGTATATTCGGGTTCATAATTGTTGAAGCAACTCCTGTGTCAATTAGGGTAATGACTCTAATGGGAAGAGAGTATTGGTTTGGTGTGATAGTGGTTATGATCAAGGGGTAAGGTTTGTTATGGAAAGGATAGACTTCAAAGGCATAGAAATCTTCCACCATATCAATGTCAAGATCAAAACTTGAGTCTTCATCAGTTTGAATCATCAGGATGATAAATATCAAGGATAGTGCCTACGGATGGTGAATCTTCCAGATCAAAGATGGATTTAATATCTGAAAATTCTTCTAGAATGTGAGACTTAAGTTGAATCATCCGCTGAGCTTGTTTTTTTTTCTTTAGACAATCTTTTGAGAAGTGTCCTTTCCGCAAGTGACACATCTCTCTCCTTTGGGCGCAACTGTATTTCTTCTTTTTAGAAATCTCCATTTCTTTCTAGGCTTTTTTCCATGCGTGAAGAATTTTGGTGACTTATATTTGAAAGATTTTGAGTCTCCTTTTTGTACCGCAATCACAATTCTTCTCTTTACACTTAATCTATAAGTGTTTTTCAGAGCAAGTTGAGAATATTAACGATCATTCTTTTGGTATTTTAACAAAAATATTGTCTGGTTGCATAGATAAAAGTAGATTCCCACTGAGACGAAAAAGACAAAAAAAGTTAACTCCAAAATTTAATGGGCAACCTTCCACCTGTCAAAGCACTACCAAGATGGTCGATAGCTTTATTTTACTTTTTGACACATGTAATATTCCACAATAATTGTGAGCCTTTTCCTATCTATAAATAGATTGCAAAACTCAAATGTTCGGCAGAGCAAGTTGCGCAAAAACCTCTATATATTCCTCTTATGTTCTTGTATGAGTGTGAAAGGTTGAAATCCAAAGTTTGAAGTTTGCATTTCCATGTTTATTGTACTAAATCTTTTTTAACTTGGGTATATCGGATGATCACCATTAGTTTCTTCTAATGGTTTTCATTGGCTTGCCAACAGAAGTCCACGTACTAAGTTCATTCTATGTGTTTATTTTATCTATTTACTTTATTATTTTATGTTGCATGTTTATCTATTTACTCACATTCACCTTGATAGGACCCGTTTAGCTCAATCTTCCAGATTTAGGACATTTCCTTTTACATAAAAATGACTGTGTAGAAACGGATGATGAATATAATTTCACTCTAGCATGTTGTACACTTAGCCTTAGCTATTTCCTTGTTGGTAAGCCAAGACAATGTGATGCTCTCCTTGTTAAGCAATTAGATGGGCAAAAGCACATATGGATTTACTTTCTTAATGTTTTTCCTAAAGCTTTTTTGCTTAATGAGCTGGGCTTCATTGATATTATCTTCTTTATTGCATGATTCATGGTTTAGGATCTATTTCTAGCATTTCCTTACCAACTATCCTAATTCATAATATGCGTGAGATTGCTTGCACTCCTCCTGAGGTTAACAAGGCTCTTTGTTATAAGTTATTTTTAACATCTATCTTTTGATAGTTTGGCATTCCAGCTGATGATTATGTAGGTGTCCAACCCAATGTTAAAATCACCACAACTATCATGAGTCATTTCACGTACTCTCATATTAGGGATGGCATTTGGTGTCATGAATCTGTCTCCTTCATGCACCCTCGAGAGGAGCAGCTTCAAAAGGAAGCGGAGATCGCAGCTATAGAGTAAGGTGGTGATGCCCCTAAAATTCCTTCTACCTCCTCGGGGCCTTTCACTTTTCAATCCATTGCTTCAAATCCAAGCCCAAAACAACACAATTCTAGCTAATCAAAAAGCTATGCAAGCCCAATTTCCTCAGTTTGAAATTCAATTCAACAACTTTAGCGGAACGCTTAACTCTTATGGTGAACGATTGGGTTTCTAAGAGGAGCTTTTTCGTGAGTTCTGTCGTAGCGGGTGACTCTATTTCCTTCCTTTTGTTTATTTCTTTTTCTTTTTCTTATTTATTTTTAAGTGTCATTAAGGACAATGTCATCTCTAACTGTGAGGATTCTATGTTGTTTTCATTTGCTATGTTTTGTGTTTTTTCATGTGTTTTATTCTTATAGTTGTGTTTTGTTTACTTTGTTTAGCATGTTATTTGCATGGTTCCTTAATTTTCTATGTTTCTTGTTATTTTATAGGATAGTTTCTTTTTCATGTTTGTGTAGCAAATGATATGATTATGAATCTTTGAACTTGGACATGAGATTTTTTAAACTTTTTTGTGTCCTACAATCTCAAATGTTTTTGAACTAAAATTCACAAACTTTACAAAGTTGAAGCACTTGCTTAACCTTTTAAAAAGAATTTTCTCATTAAAAATCTTCATGATTACTTAAGGTTCTGCAACCATTTTCGCACATTTCTCGAGTAATATTGATATTTTGCTGAGCATTTTCTAACCAAACTTTCCTACAACTAAAAATCAAGTATATAGAAGTAAAATACATCTAAAAACGACGAAATTAAGCTAAGTTGCATAAGATAATGGCAAAAAAACGATATTAAACTTAGCTTAAATATGTACAAATCATTCCCCCACACTTAGACCTTCGTTTGTCCTCAAGCAAATTCGTTTCAACTCCCAACAACAAGAACAACAAATAGAAGGCTTCATAATCAAATCTCCAAACCAAAATGCAAGATATGAAACCAAATGTGTAATCAATCATTATTCCTTCCTTATAAAACAACAAATCCCAATATAAAAGAAAATGTGCACCAAGTGTGTAACAACTTCACATGATTTAGGATGAAATACTCAAGTCTTCACCCAACATAACCAAAAATTTTTTAATCTTCAAGTTTTAAAAACATTAAAATCAAACTAAAGATAATATCAAACAATTAAGCTATCCCAATCAAGAATAACACAAGAAGTCTTTAAAGAAGGAAATCACAACCATAGGCTTGTCAATCCACACACTCTCCAATAACGATAGAAATAAGTTTACTCGAATCAAATAGGACTTTCGGCTTGTAACTTTAAGCTTTTGGAAGTGACTACAGACAAAGGATAAGGATAAGCAAATTTATCACATGAGACAATATATAAATTCAAAAACTAAAGTCATAACTTAAATAAACACTTTAAAACATGAATCAACATTCTCCTTATTTTACCAATCCCTTCTTCCATGCTTTTTCTTTTTCTTTTCTCTTCTTTCTTTTTTATTTTTTCAATAGAGCATCTTCTCTCTTTTTTTTTAATAAACTTCACCAAAACCCTTTTTTTTTCTTTGATGCTTTCATCAACATATAAATTGAAGCACTTCCCCTCTTTTTATTATTCATCACCCTCCTTACATCCTCTATTCCCTTTCAATTGCTCACTCTTCATCAAACATTCAATTCTTTCAAAAAAAAAGATGACTTCAAAAGAATGTGGCCATTATTATCTCAAAAACATTTAAAACACAAGGTAGAAAAGTAACTAACGAGGTTTAAAATCAAATAAATAGAATAGTTAGACAATATTCTCATTTAGGCTCAAATAAGGACCAAAGGTCCAAAGGATAAAATGTAAAAGAATAGGATTAAAGAAAGGTACGAACAAGCCAAAGAAGGCCTTATGTCATCCCCGAGTTAACCACGTTTCTATAGATTTCGCCTAAAGCATGTGTAAAGACAAGTTCTACAGTGACAAAAACGAGGCTAAAAGTGAAATTCAAAATCAAGACATCTTTTGAACAATCTCTTTTGCACGAAAAAAATCATAAAGATTTTTAATGAAAAATTTTATTTTAAAAGGTTAAGCAAGATTCAAAATCAAGTACTCATGCTTCAACTTTCTGAAGTTGCAAGAATTCTAGTTCAAAAACATTTGAGGATTGTAGAAGGAAAGAGAAGTTCAAATAATTTCAAACACAAAAAAGTTCAAAAACTTATGTCCAAGTTTAAAGATTCATAATATCATTGGTCACACGAACATAAAAAACAAACTACTCTAAAAAATAAGAAGAAACATACAAAATCAATGAACCATGCAAACAACATTCTAAACAAAGTAAACAAAACACAACTAAAAGACACAAAACACGGCAAATGAAAACTACACAAAACACGGCAAATGAAAACAACACAACACCACCCCCACATTTAAATCATTAATGACACTTAAAAACATATAAAAAAAAAAGAGAAGAGATATAGTCACCCGCTATGATAGAGTTCGCGAAGAAGCTCCTTCTAAGAATCCAAACATTCACCACAAGAGTTGAGCATCCCGCCAAAGTTGTTGAGTTAAATTTCAAACTGTAGAAATTAGGCTTGCATAGCTTCTTGATTAGCGAGAATTGTGTTATTTTGAACTTGGATTTGAAGTAAAATGTCACGAGTGGATTGAGGAGACCATGCAGAGGTAGAAGGAATGTTAGGGGCATACCACCTTACTCCATAGCTGCAGTCTCAGCTTCCTCTTAAAGTTGCTCCTCTCAAGGGTACATGAAGGAGATAGATGCATGGCGCCAAATGCCATCCCTACCACGAGATTACTTGAGATGACTCATGATAGTCGTGGTGATTCTAGCATTAGGTTAGACACCTGTATAATCATCAAGAGTGGAATGCCAAACTCTCGAAAGACAGATGTTAGAAACAACATATAACAAAAAGCCTTGTCAACATCGAGAGAGGTGCAAGCAATCTCAAGCATATTATGAATTAGGATAGCAAGTAAGGAAATGCCAAAAATAGATCCTAAACCATGAAACATGAGATAAAAAAGATAAACATCAATAATGCGCAGCTCATTAAGTGAAGAAGCTTTAGGAAAAACATTATGATTAAGAAAGTAAACCAATATCCGCTCTGCCCATCTAATTGCTTAACAAGGAGAGCATCACATTACCTTTGCTTACCAAAAAGAGAATGGCTGAGGCTAAGTGTATAACAACCAACAGAGAAATTATATTCGTCATCCATTTCTACAACATCATTTTAAGTAAAGGGAAATGGCCTAAATCAGGAAGATTGAGCAAATGAGCTAAACGGGTACTATCAAGGAAAATGTAAATTCCCCTAACATAAGAATCAATAGTGAGTGGACTTATGAGTCATGTTTGCATAGAATTCTTCCACGAGGAGGGTATAGTAACCTTGGTTGCAAAATAGGAGCCCAACCAATGACATTAAAATGATTAGTGATTTCCAGTTCTGCACCAAGTGAATCGATAATGTTGTGCACAATTTTCCACATGTGATTAGCCCTATCTTTAGAAATTTTTTATTATCATAAGTGGAACAGTTGTGATCATATGGAAGTGGTGGTTGGTGGTAAACCAGCACATATCCTAGTCCTTCTAACTCTTTTTTCTCTTCTAGACATTTTATTAAAAACTTGGTGAGCATTAAAAATTAAACACAATAAAACTTGTGTAAATGAACCTAACACCAAATTTAAGCTCCCTAAAACACAATAAAACAAAACAAATGCAACAACATTCCTCCAACAATACAATTTACACAATCAAAACTCCAATTAACACATGCCCAAACGCCTCCAATCAACCACAAGATGTAATGTAATAAGCAAACTAAATTCTAGCATAAACTAAGAATAACAAACACAATAAGGCATTAAAGAATGAATTTACCAAGCCTCCTCAACATGAAATCGAATCTTGTAGTGCTCCCAAGGATAAAATTCAGGTTGAGGAGTTTAGGTAGTGGAAATGTGGTGAGAGTACAAAGAGAGTGAATTGATGTTGGGGGATGAAGTTGGTGCAAGAATTGTAGTCTTGGAAGGTAATTATGCAGGATTTAGTGAAGGATTTAAGAGATTTTTAGATGTAGGGTTTCATGGGTTTAGGAGAGGGAAGAGTAGAATTTTTTATTTTAGGAAGGAAAGAAGAGAGAAAAGGAAGAGCAATGTGGGGTCCAACTAAGCTGAGAGCCCTATATATAGGAGGCTAAAACTCCTATCAAGAAGTAATTACTTAAAATAAGTCTAACAACTAATTAGAAACCTATTACAAGAAGAATAACTTTAAAAATCTGAACAAAAACGGGAAATCCGTGTTCAGTGCGCACCCAGAACATGCCTGCCCGGTGCCAAATAATGTTCTTCAGTCAGCTACCTTCCTGAAGCTGTCCGGTGCCAGATGGCTTGTCCGGTGCGCCGGACGGGAAGCTGGGGGCTGGATGGCTCTCCACTAGATCATTCTAGGACCATTTTTACACATTTCTTGAGCAATCTTGATCTTTTTCCAAACATTTTTCACCCAAACTTTTCTACAACCAAAAATCAAATATAGGGAACTAATATACATCTAAAACGACATAGCTAAGTTGCATAATATAATAATGGCATGAAAACAACACAAAACTTAGCTTAAATATGTACAAATCACTAGCTCAGGTATTACTGTTGTTCTATGAGTCTTATTAGATTCTGTTATGTGTATTTGTTACATACATATGAGTTTGCCAATTGTACATTATATAATCCATGTGAAGTAACTTTTAGATGTTCTACTTCAAACCTCCCTTATTTCTAATCTCATCCTCTTACAGACGAAATTTACTCTCATAAAAAGCTCCATAAGCTTTCACATACACATTTTATATTTTTTACACCCTAAGGCAGAAAAAAGGAAAGAGAAGAGGACTCTTGCCTAAGCCTTCTAAATATGACAGATTATAGTCTCAATTGGCATACTTCGTTAGTCAAATCACTATTAACCACCAGTAATCTGGGAAGCAAAATCAGTACAAGAAAAAAAAAGCTTTACAATCAGCCAGCATATTCTAGCTCTGCACCAACACATTGCACTCTAGGTCAGTTATGAAATAAACTAAAGCTGGTGATACCTTGAAATGCTACTTCGACAAACAAAAATGAAGGACATCACATGCCCTGGTTCACTAAGTTGGCCTTAGTAATAAATTCCTGATATAGTAAAAACCCTTTCTGGAAGTTTAAGTTTTGCTCCTTCAGCAATTTGAATTGTTTAATTTCCTCTTGCCCTAAAGGTAGAGAGTTATTATTAAACTTCAACTCTAGTGGGCACCCGGTTTCAAGCAGTTCCAAGCCAGGCATTTCTGTATCAACACTGCAGAGTTGGTCTTGTCGTTTTCTGAAAACAAAGTTCGTAAATCTCTTGTTATCAGTTCCGGAGTTTATCGATGTCATATCCATTGCTGAGACTTCTTCTAAGAACACTCCTGGTTTATAAAGGGAGAAGTTCCAGAGATTTTCACCTAATTCATCTGTAGGATCGGAAAGGGAAATTCCATGGCCATGGTGACACTTTTCAGCTACTTCCAAAATCCTATCACACTGAAGCTTAATTTCACTGTCAGATGATAAACTATCTGCTTTTTCCCCAAGCTCTTCACTCTGCTGTTTATAAAGAATGAACAGGAACTGAGGTGGGAGAAATGAACCCAAAAGACCATCAGAAGGCTCAATCTTGTACAATAACTTATTGTTACATACTGAAGGCTTCTGAAAAGGAAATGGAACCATATGATGAGAAACACTTAAGAATTCTTCAACTCTAGGGAATTCAAACTTGCTAGAAAGAATCAACTGTAACTGTGACCAAATAACCCTTAAAGCAATCTCATGTATGCTAATAGGGAAGTTGATGTCTTCAAATACATCAGAAGATTTAGACCTATCAGTTCCCAGTTTTCTAAAACTCTCATTTTGGTCTTCCTTTTCTCGGATGGCCTTTTGTACTTTGTTAACAAGGATTTTAGAAAGGTTACCTTTCAAATACCCCTTAAGGTAGTCAAGTTTCAGATGCTGAAATTTCTTTTCCAAGTCATAATCAAATACAGTTGTATCATAGAAAAGGTTGATGTCAGACTCAGGTAGGGAATTGAAGTGTGCCTCACTTGAAACCCTGTGAAGGTTCCATGCTGCAGAATAATACTGTGCTTCTAGTGTTCCAGAGGACATCAACCGTAATAGAAAAAACCCACCAGAATTATCTGGCTTTGGTAATTTAGCAACACAGTCTAAAGGAAGAATAGAAAAACCCATAACTACATCTTTTTTCTGCCTCCAATCAATCCACTTGGGGAGAGAATCTTTCGTGAACTCATCTGTCAGGAGAC
This sequence comes from Echites panduratus, assembly GCA_035221335.1. Lineage (NCBI taxonomy): Eukaryota > Viridiplantae > Streptophyta > Magnoliopsida > Gentianales > Apocynaceae > Echites > Echites panduratus. Next base: position 3,979,888 of record JAWZTD010000048.1, read on the forward strand.
AAGAACCACAATTACAATCACGGCCCGATAGCGATAACTCAGTAGGGAGACCCCATGCGTAAAATGAGCGACAGAATTTTGAAATTTCAGAAGGAACAGATTTTCTAGTGGTATTTGGTCCATAGATGAAAAGACCAAATGCAGAATTCCAGAATGATCCCAACAAAATGCAAGAGCCTGATTCATATGCCCACTTGTAATTCTCGTCTCGGGAACCTGACCTTAATTCAGACAATCTGAAAACAATTAGGTAACGTGGGTTATCAAGATTGTGTACCCACTGCAGTAATGGAATCTGTGGTTGCCTCAAGTCAAAAAGAAGTAACAACCTTTTAGAAGCTATACAGAAAATGAATCCATCAGCACCAGCCCGAGAGAGTGCAATAAATCCATCATTCCTAATGTTCGACAGCATCTGAATCTTCAATAAACAAGTGATATTGCATTCTTCAGACCGAGCATCAACCAGAAATACAGCAGTCGCATGAGCAACCACCAAAATCCTTGGGTGCCAACCAAATTCACAGCTCAACCAACAAGCACCACCACTATCATTATAATCATTATTATCCCATAAAACCTGCAGCCTTTTTCGTCCTACCCCGATATTTGAATATAGAGGCTTCCTGGAGCAAAAACTCAAATCAAACAAGTATAACTCACCAGTATCCAGCAATACAATACTCTCTTCACTCAAATGTGGACTCCAAGAGGAATGAACAATTGTGGAATTCATGAATGATTTGCTACCCACAAAATCTAGCAGTGCACTCTTCACCTGAAATTTTCCAGTTTCTCTGATAGTCTTCACAAAGTACCAATGCACAGAATGCATAGAACAGGCCATCAAATACCCAACAACAGAAAAATGAGGAGGTTCACTACCTGAAATTAAATTATCTAAATATCATTAAATGACTTGAATATCTTATAAATTTAGAGTCTATAAAATGCAATAAGAAATGAAAAACCAATCTAACAAAAAAAGAAGACCCTAAAAGAGACAAAAAAGACTTTATTTTCTTTTTCCAATTTAAAACACTAATAGGTACAAACATCAGAAATAGGAGTTTTTAGGGCCACAATAGTTTTCAATTTTTTACAGACCAAGACTGAACCCTCTGTAATGTTTCCAGCTTCTTGTCTAAGACATAGAAGTGAACACCTAAAAGCAATTCAATTCAAGGAACAAACAAAACATAACAAACATTTAAATTTTAAAAACAAATAAATACTTGGAAAACCTTGATTTACAAAATCTTTTTTAATAATAACAAAAAAAAAAAGCCCCGTTAAAGGAGAAAAATCAAAGTCACCTGATTGAAGAACATAGCATGAATTATCTTTTGCAGATATCAGTAGAATTAGCATATCTTTCTTCTTTACCTAACCACAGTTCTAATATTCAAGTATAGTCCAGTGCCGTAAATTCCAAGAGCACAGCCTTGATTTCCTAAGTAAAACACTAGAAAGCAAACAGTAAGTATTAAAAAAGAAAAAAAAATGTACTTGAATTCTTCTGGACAACTGCATACGCATACAATCATCGAGGGACGCTTTATGCCTCTACTAACGGATACATTGCAGTTTAAAGATTAAAGAAATTAACATAATAGTCATAAAAAGGAAAATTTTAAAAAAGTTACCCGTGAATTACCTGATAAGTTATCATTAACGTCAACAACTGGGTTCACAGATAACCTCAAAATTCGATGACTTAACTTCTTTTTGGCCAAGTACACTTTATTAGCAACTTCATTTATCTTAACATTCACCCGAGAATCCTCAAAACGAACTATCACATACCCAATTTGGTCACCATTTTCCCCAGTAGGAAAAAAGGCCAGCATAGAACTGCTTTCGTCACAACAAGGTAGCAACTGAAGACAATTAAAATCAACCAAAGAACCAAAATTCTCGTCATCAATATCCAATTTTTCACCTTGAGGGCCGAATTCAGAGGCAATAGAGCTAGCAATTGACGGCAAGAGACCAGTGCCTGAGGTGTGCAGGAAACGAGGGAGAGAGAGTCCAGGATAAGGAGGTGGAAGCCGAGGGGAGAGATCAGGCGACGAATAGAGCTTAACCAGTGTTTCACAACTGGGAATGAGAACCAAAGGGCCTAACTCTTGGTGAAGTTTTCCTCTTCCACCTCCTTCTTTATCATCCCCGCCGTCGTCGTCAAAGTCGTCGTCTAGAGCACGACGGCGCTTTGATGGCAGCGATGGTAGCTCAGCTTCGTCTTGGTAGAAGAGAAGTGGCGGAAGAGAAACGGAGCCAATGGGAAGGTGAGATTTCCATTCTTCAGAGAAATTCATGGAAGAAACCTCGCCAAAACTCTTACAGAAGAAAAGGAAAATCCAGCTAGTGAAAGGAAGAAATATATTCCTTACTGCATGTTGCCAAGTGCCGAATCAGTTTGAGAGTTCACACCACCACCACGACTTTTGGGATTGGCTTTCTGAAATCCCTTGTCCGGAATCTCCTTCGTGGCCTCAGTCAGATTGAATTCCCTCCCTCACTCCGTTCATGATAAAGTTGCGGCGCCAATTTCGATGTTGTTTTGGAAGCAGAGCCCTGTTTGGTCTATTTTTTTTATTCATAAAAATTTACTTTTAACTTCTATTAAAAAAATAGTTTATAATAAAAAATTAAAAGATTTTTAGTAAATTATTGTAAAAGTTATTTTTTCTCAGAGAAATTATTTAATAAATTTATTGTAAAAACTATTTTTTTTCAGAAACTCTTTGGCATTATAAGTTATATAAGGTATTATTTTTGTTAAGAAGGTCATTTGACTTGGACAAAATAAAATGGTTTTTTTTTAATATTAATGAATTTTTTTTTGCACCGAGATGAATATATTTATAACAATTTAAATAATTATAAAATGTATTTTAATTACTTAAATTTAGGTCTTACAACTGTTTTTGTATATATA
>JAWZTD010000048.1:3982928-4012457 GCA_035221335.1 Echites panduratus
AGTGGGATGTAACCATTTTTTACCCACTAATTTTTCTGTAAGTTGCAAAACAGCTCTTGTTTCCATCCTAAACATTCCATAACTTTCCCCAGGAGTGTTTAATGTTTCACGTACTCATTTCCATCCATCAGAATAGTTGAATCGATTTCCTTGTTTCAGCAAGTATTTTGTGTAATAATGAATGACAACAACAGTCCCAGCAGATACGATATGTAAAAATTGACCTACTTTTCTTCGTTTTTCAAATGATGTAACTTCTTCTCTGGAAGGCATCTATTTAACAATATTAAAGTACGTAAGTAAAAAAATAAAAAGTAATACACATAAATAATCCACAGATAACAATATACTTCACTTAAAATAACAGCAATTTTGTTCATGCAACAATTCAAACAACAACTTCATGAGCAAATTCCCAAACTTACAATATAAAATAGTTTCTAAGTAACATAAACACTAAATTCCTAAACACAAGAAGATTGGCCCATTATCATTTGTTTTGTTTATTATATTGAATTGAAATCCACTTAGCCTTATCATTATCGGTCAAAGGAACAAAAACAAGTCTATTTTTTTCTTCTTGAAGAAATTCCAGTGCAAAGTAAAAGAGGTCATCAGTCAATTTCCCCTCATCACGTAGAGAATTCAACACTCGAACATTCTCTGGAATACTATACTCTCCTGTGACTTGTGATGACAATGGGGACCAGCACATGTTGCAGAAAAACTTTCCGCACACCCAACCAATTTTCCGAGTGATTCTTTTAAATAACTTGCAGTCCCTCTCTTGCTCTTTCGAACTTTCTTGTCTTGTTCGGTAGAAACCATTCCTTTTCTTTTCAATTGATTGTTTAACGTTAGACTGTTACTTTCAACAATGTAGTTGTCATCATTATCGGATTCAACGGTATGGTAGATTGGATTATCTTCATTTGGTATACCCATCGTCGGTGTCTATGCATGTTGACTAGTAGCTACTGTGTCTCCAAAGATGTAGTCCAAATAAGCAGCATTCTCTAGTCCCTGATATCGAAACTTGCCATATTTCGGATTCCCCTACAGAGACAAAAAAAAAATCAGATTTTAAAGCATGTGCAATTTTTAAGTTAAAACAACATTCAAAACTTGAAAATACTAACCTTTATCTTTGCTTCCCACCAGGTGGCATCAGCTTCAATAGAATGATCGACTCGTTCTTAAAAAAAAAAGGGGTGCGGATATTTACACCCCAAAAATATCTAAGTGCACCCCCTAATTTTTCAAGATAAAAATAAATTATATGAAAAAGACAATAATAACCTTTTAAAGAAAATGTAAAAAAAAAAATAGTTCTATCATGCGGAAACCGAAGGTTGGGCTGGGCGGCAGCAGCACTGGCTGGGCTGGAGGGAGGTGTCGGTGACTTGGCTGATCGGCGGCGACTTAGCTGGTTGGCTCTTGGGATGGCGACAGTAGAGGTTTCTTCGAGAAGGTGGTGTGTTACTGGTTTGGGAAGGAAGAAGAGAAGTTGCAGGAACCGAGGGTTGGGCTAGGAGGAGGCAGCGCTGGCTGGGATGGAGGGGGACAGTGGCGACTTGGCTGGTCGGCGCTTGGAAAGGCGGCAACTTGGCTAGTCAGCGCTTGAGATGGTGGCAGAGATGATTCTTTGGGAAGGTTGGGCTGGGAGGAGGCGGCGCTGGCTGGGATGGAGGGGGACAGTGGCGACTTGGCTGATCGGTGCTTGGGAAGGTGGCAACTTGACTGATTAGCTCTTGAGATGGTGGCAGAGATGATTCTTTGGGAAGGAAGAAGGGAAAGAGAGAAAGATGGAAATTGGTGGATCCAGTGAATGGATGTGGTGGTTTTTTTTGTAATTTAAGGAGGTGAATTTAACACTTTTGATGGTGAATTTAACTTTAGGGGTACAGTTAGTTAAATATGGGGTGCAAATATCGGCACCCAAAAAAAAAACACAACATACGTGCTTATTTTATTTTTGAGTAAATAGTCAATTCCCTTTTCTTCTATACGTTGATAGGTAAGTCTTTTTAAATTTTTTTTAGATTTTGAAATCTTCTATTTCTTTATTTAAAAAATTAATTCCCTTAATTTTTATTGTAACATTTAAAATGATTAATCATTTATCCTTTGGAAAAATAGGATCCAATATTTTTATCGATATCTAAAAAATCCTTCTTACTTTAAAAAAAAATTTCAGGTAAAATGATTCACCATACATTAAATTTGTTAAATATATTGAGTGTGGAGACATCAATTTACTATTCATCCATTTCTTAAAAAAAAAATTAAAAAAAAAAACTAATTTCGAAAAATGAAAAGCAAGCAACGATTTGAGGAAATCTTATATTGCATAATAGTGATCAATTTTGTGGGGGTAAGCACCAAATTAAAGAGCAAACAAGAATACAAGGCGATGGTAATGGTAGTTTTCAATCTAATACAAATGGTTATTTTATTTGGAACAAGAGGGTATGTGAATACCAAAACACAACTTACTACTAAGGGCAAGCAATAGTGATTCAAACATCATGGACAAATCTGAATCTAGTTAGGAGATTTGTTTCTTGTCCTTATTCACATTTATAGTCCTTCTCCTTAAAATCTGACTCTGTAGCATTATCTTTCTACCAATATTATCAAATAGGTTTACGAATTCGATGAAAAATATAATTTTTTAGGTGATCAAAAGGGGTGTAAAAATTGAATCAAACCCCAAATTCGAATAAGCTATTATGCTGATTTAGGACTTTTGCACTTTTAGATATTTTTCTTTAACATTCTTTTGTTTTTATTTTAATCCTTAAATAAAAGAAAAAAGAAGGGAAGGAATAGTAAAATGACATCTTTACCCCTGATATATTTGACAGAAGGAATGTCTAGTGAATCATTTGGCCTAAAATTATTTTTTTAGGTAAGAAGAACTTTGTTAGATACCCCTAAAAAAATCAAGAACCTATCTCTCTAAAAGAAAAATGATTAAGGATTTTAAATGTCACAATAAAAGGTTATGGATTTAATTAATTTAAATAAAAAAGATAGGTGATTTAAAAATCTTTAAAAAAAATAAAAGAGAACGTGCATGATGAAAATATAAAAGAATAGAGACTAAAATAGTAATTTACTCTTTTAATTTTGAACAAAAATTTAAGGCTGCTCTTTCTTGGTTCTCGAAGGCCTTGAGGAAATCAATGCTGCCAAATAATCCAAGCTTCGTGTCTCTAAATAAATTGGAAATCCATAATGTTTACTCCATGAGTCATCATTTTAAGTTTTTTTCCCCTTAAAATGTGCTCTAATCACCTTTAAAAATCTGAACATCATTTTATTATACTAACCGGGGATAATATAAGAAAAATACTACCTAATTAATTAACACTGATGACTTATAATTAGTGACAAGAAAAATTAGTTGGAATGACTTATATGCACTGACGGAGAGAATATTATACAATCATAAAAGTGTGATATTAAACTCTCTCTCAAAGGGAAAAACAAATGTGTTATATTATAATTTAAACATTAGAAGATTTGCTTAACTAACAATGTTGCCATCGAACTTATCACTTTTTTTTTTCATTTTGGCCATTGATCTATAAACCAGTCAATTTAACCATTATATTTTACATTTTTAACAATTTAGCCATTATGCTTTTAGTTTTTAGAAAATTAAGTCATTCTACGACGATTCGATTAAATAATAGTCATGAATATAATCAATCTTTAGTGATAATGTCACATAACTTTACATATCGTTAACATTTTTCATATTGGCTGAAAGAATCTTTGTCAATTTGTTATTTTCATCTTTTATATAATTTTCTATCGATACATAATTTGAATGACACGGAATGAAACTTTACATTTAATGTAATCAAAAAGGAAAATTTTAGTTTCATGTAAAATCACATAATATTATTAACGAAAATTGATTATATTTGTAACTGCTATTTTAGGAATCAATAATAAAGTGGTTAAAATGTCTTAAAATTCAAAGTTTAATGGTTAATTGTTTGTAGTTTAGTCAGTTATAAACTAGAGACACAAAATTAAACCCAAACAATCTCAACAAGTCTGTTGAAAAGAATTCGACCACCCAAAGCTTTTCATTTCACCTTATCAAGAGTAAGTTTTGCAACTCAATTCCATAGAGTTACAATAAACGAGGAAATGGAATGCAATTGATTTTTGTAGGTTATAATACAATCTCCCCTAACCTTAACATCCATCATCATCACAATACAAACCACATGTAATAATCAAAACATGTCTCTAAAATAATCACAAATAGCAGCTAAAATCCCGAAGCAAAGCATAATAAGAAGAAAACAAATTTAATACGAAAGAAAAAGAAAACTGATCTGTCAGGTTAATCCTCTCACATAAAAATTGAACTGTTGTCACAAAATCAGTTATGGTGGCTGCTAACGATAACGGATGGTGGGGGAGCACCGATTTTGATCCAAAGCATTGATCTTCTCCCTAAATTGGAACTCCTAAGCCCTAAACTAAGATTAAGAACTAATTCATTCTTTGATCATAATTTTTACAATTGTTTATCTCCCTTGTAGTAGACACGTGAGCGAACGGGGCAGGAGACAACAAATAAGCCATAAAGGTATATTCAATTCTTTGATTTTCATTTTAAGATTAATTATAAATGAATTAATATTTTAAAAGAGAGAAAAAAATTAAACTTGTAGAATTACATTACATTTATAAAATTAATTTGAACTTGATTGGTAAGGAGTGGCTTTTGGTATAGGTGTAATTTGAATTACATATTGAATTTTTAGGGCCATTGTTTTAATTGTCATAAAATATTAATCATTAATGACAATTAATCTAATGCCATTATATTTATACGTAAGATCTTAAAATGGAGGCAAATATTTAATTGTCATTAAAATTAATTTTTGTTGTATTGCTAGGTTGTAGAAAACCCAAATTGTAGAAAAACCAGGAATTTTGGAAATATCTAGCCTACTGCAAGGGCAGAAAACTTAACCTCAAATAGGCAACAATGGCAGTAACACAAGAAGAAGGAAATTATGTCATCTTTTTTGTGATGCAAGGGAAAAAACACTCAACCTTAAAAAGCACCAAACAAACCCGAAGTTACAGAGGAAAAAAATTGGACCTCAAAAAGCAAAGAAACAAAACATAGGTTGTCGAGAGATAATATTCGACCTCAAAGGCAACCTAACTATGATATAGATAGAATTTTAGGTTTTGGGAGAATAAATCTTTCTCTCATCTTATTAAAAAAGAATTACATTTATATATAAATCTAATATACAAAAAATGGTAACTACAACCAAATAAGTAACTACTAATCCATCTGAAATTAATAATCAATTGTAATCCTTATCTATAATATAGTAATTAACATAATAGTCAACAAACTAATTCATATTTTTTGGTTCCGAGTGGAACAACTAGACCAACATAAAGTTGATTGGGTTTTATATACTCTAACTTTGCTCCTGTTAACATTAGCAAACACACTAAGGACCACTCTAAAGTTAATATAAATATATATATATATATACATATACAAATTGAAAGTGCAATAGTGGGTAATATAACTCAAATTATAAAGTGTTTCTGTTAAGTCTCAATGGTCAGTTGATGGTCAACTATCTTCTTTTTTCTTTAAGAAAAAATAAATTCTTTTATAAAAAATGATTTTTTGTAAATACATTTCATAAACTTAATCTTCAAAAGAAAAACTAAACCTAAGAGTACTAGATCAAAATTTTATTTTAATTTTTCAAAAAAAAAAAAAAAAGAGTTGACCGACAATTGATCGTTAGAGACTTAAAAGAAGCACTCCATAATTTGAGCTCCGTTGTCTATTTTAACATTTAACTTTGACAGTTAGAAACTTAATTGGAGCACTTTATAAGGTGTGTTACGCTACACTCTATAACATTTTCATATATATATATATATATATACACACATACATATAGTGTGAATAGTAGTAATAAATTTTTACTTTGTTTCCCTAATGCCTACCATTACAACAAGTATAGTGCTTTGTGATTTTATTTTTTCCCCTTTTTTTTCATTGTGAAATCTTTTTAGTATCATAAAAAGAAGAAAATTTCCTTTTTTTTTTTTTAGAAAAAAAGGGAATCTATTGATTGATATCAATTTCTAAAATTTTTAACAAATCTTCTCTATTTAATCAATAAAATTTATGCAACAATATTAAAATACTAGATTTGAGAAACTCTTTTTTTTCTATTAATTTTAAGAATTAATACCACATCATAATTTTTGGTAAGAATATACCAAAAAAAATTATTATCACTTTTTTATGACTTATTTGATTTTTTTTTTACATTAAAACTACGAATTATTAGTATTCAGGAGGTTATTTATTTGTTTGTTTGCTTTTCACATTAAAATAAAATGTTCTCTTTTGTCTCAAAGAGAATGAATAAATTTTTAAAAGAAAAGGTAGTCTTTTTTTTTTACTCTAAGACAAATTTTAATGCAATAAACAATTTAAAAATACCATAAACTGATATAAATTTTAAAAATTTACCTATAATGTATGAATTTTGACCTAAATTTCAAAATATAAACTCACATTGTGGACAAATGTAAAACATACTAATTAATATTTATTTACAATAACATTATTTTTAGATTTTATTTAATCCTTCATATATATATATATATATATATATATTCTTATATAAGAATAACATTATATATTTTTAATTTCAACTATCTATATATTAAATTATTTAATGCTCAATTCATCTTAAGATATAAGTTAATAGTTATTGATTATTTATATCCCAAAATATATAGTATTACATAAAGGTCCTCCTGACAACAAGGACTTAGCTCCACCACTACCTGATAATAATAGAATATGTGGAAACATTTTTTGATTGAGTAGTTGAGGATCCATATGGTGATTAATTAGTTGTTAGAGCCACACTAAAAGGTGAAGTAGAAATAGGAGAAAAAAGACATTCTTGCTTCACATTGCTTTATTCTAGCTAATTGATCCGTGAATAGCACACTTGCAGGGTTAATAGTTGCTGATTGTGAATGCAATTTAGATAGGTTGTTGTTGATAGAGATATATACAGAAGAAGGATGAAGGTGAGTGGAGTTATTGAGAGAATAAGGAATAAAAGGACTAAACAACTCTGTATAATGAAAATCATTTAGAATAAATTTCACACCTTGTGATGTAAATTTTTCTTGAAACACACTTGTAACCTTTGTGCATGGAACTATAACCTATAAAAGACATTTTTGAGAAAGGAAATTAATTTTTTTGTTGACTTTAAAACCTCAAATACAGAAAACAACACACCCCAAAGGCTGTAGATAGGTATAATGAATATGATAATTCAAAAGGACTTTTGTTGTGCAAAAACATGAGAGGGAAATCTATTAATTAGGTAAGTAGGTACAATTTGAAAGGCTTCCCACTAATACAATAAACACATTTTAGTCTATGTTTCCTTATTGCTCTCTCCTGTTTTGTTGGGAGGTGTAATTATAGATTGCATGTCATTTTTGAAATTTGGAAGCAAAATCAATAATGGGTTGGAATTTTCACCCAAAAGTTAGACCTTGTACTTGTAATGTTCCTATCAAATTGTTTTTTAATCATGGTTTTAAAAGACATAAAAACTGAGAAAGCCTCATTCTTAATTTTTAGGGGATAAATCCAAGTAAATCTTCTGTGATCATCAGCAAATAAAAGACAATACTTGTAGTTGCATTAGAAGAGATAGACATTTCCCTCCAAAGATATGTGTGAACAGGTTCTAAAAGAGAATCTGAAATAAAAAGAAAGAAATGGGAGCTTGTGTAGTTTGCTAAGTTGACAGGATTCACAAAAGAAAGCATTGCTTCTATTAACATAAGTAGAATTACATTTACAAAGAGCTTTTGAAAGGTAAGCAAAAGATGGATGTCCTAAGACATTGTGCCAAAATTTGAGATCCTTTGTCGGTGGCCTTAGATGAATTTGAAGAAAAAGAATCAAGTATATATGGTTCATTCCTTGTTTGTCCTTCACAAAGCAATGAGTAAAGTTAACAAACTGAAACTGAATTGTCTATAGTGAGTACTCGGGACACAGAAAAAGATGATTTTTTATTTTTAGAGACATGAAGAATTTGCTTCATTGAATAGGTTGTACAAAAGAAGATAAGGATATTTTTCAAATTTGTTTAATATTGAGATAATTACTATCTCCCACAACAAGCTTCTCTTTACCATTATAATTGGATTTCTATTTTAAGAATTCTTTGTCATTTATCACTTAGTGGTTTCTTCCATTGTCAATATACCAAGATAGATTTGCAATTGATTTTTTAGAAGCAATTAAGGCTGCATAATTAGATGCACCGTTTGTAATACCCAAAAGATTTAGGACTCAATTGTTATATATAGATTTTAATTGGAAAATTTTATGTTATTTTAGAAAATCTTAAGGACTTATTAATAAATTTGGATCCTTTTCTTATTATATATAAGATTGGATTTTAAATATTAAGTTCTTTGACAATTCTTATTTTATGCTTTATATCTATTTTCAACCTTTGTTGTTATCTTTTATGACACAAAACATTTGAGGATTCTTTGAATATGGTTATCCTAAGTATGAATCCTACTTTCTGAGATTTGTCTAATTTAATTTTTTAGATTTTGAATGTCTTTGGATTCGAAGATTTGAGGTAAGTGGTTTCTATCCTTTCTTGATTTTTATGAAACTCCTTTATTTATATTTTTCTTATAAATGCTTTTGAAATATTAAATATAATTATGCTTTTCGAATACTATGTATTTATATACGTGATTGTATAATGTATATATGAATGTATGATACATATGTATGGCTCTTATGATTCTTTGTATACTAGAGAGAGCTAATTCTCTAATCTACTTATCTGTTGGTGAATAAACAAGTCATGCAATAATGTTTTATATATGGCCCTCTTGACTGGGAAAAATATGGACTGGATATCTAATACCTATTTTTGTATTAAAATGTTTGAGTCTGCATATGCATGAAACCTAAGCATACCAGTACACATGTTTCTATGCATTTATGCAAGCTTATGAAAGTTTTTTTTTTCCGTTGATTTGTCAAAAATTATACTACCTTCGTCCCAAAAACGTAGTCCAGTTTTATTTTTTGCCCATCTTAAGAAAATTTAGTTAGTGTAGTTAATGCAATTAATTTTAAGGGTAATTTTACTTTTATACCTTATATTCAATTTATTGGAAATGAAAGTAGTAGATATGAAGAGATGATTAATGATAGTAATTTAGTCTTTAAACCCATAACTATCCCTCCCCAAAAAAAAATCTGTACTATAATTTGGGACAAAAGAAAAAGGAACGTGGACTATCTTTATAGAACGGAGGTAGAATAAATTATTTTGTAACCACTCCTTTTATTATTATTATTATTATTATTATTATTATTATTATTATTATTATTATTATTATTATTATTAATGGTATGCATGCTTATTTGTGATTACATGTTAGAAGTTTTATATAAATATAATTGTTTTTCACCCGAAATAGGAATGTAATTACTCCTAAACTTGTGTACACACACCACATTTTTCCTTCCTTTTTTTTTTCTCCTCTTTTAGGTGATTTGATATGTTTTTGTTGGATTAGATATCCAATTGAAGAATTGTAGTTTTTAAGTTGTAAGTTTATGTAATTAGAATTTTGTTCAGAATTAGAGACTTTTGTAGATTTTTATTTTTGTTTGAGGATCATCACACTAAATAGGAAATTATGTTTATTACCTTTGATGTTTTAGTTAAGAATCATGTAACTGTGAGTGTTAGGTTAATCTAATGAGCGACATGTTATGCTAGGACACAGTTCGTGATAGCCAGAGCAGTGGTTATTAAAGTGTCCAGAACCTCTCCCACTTTATGTGTTCATCCTTCACCCTTGATCATGTGATATTCCAAAGTTCCTATCAAACTTGTGGAAACATTACATTGCAATATGACCAATTTTTTTTTTCATATTTGACACACTAGCCTATTGTTGTTGAAGAAACTCCTTCATCTACCTCGATTTCTTCCTCCCTGTCCTCGAAAGCAACCTTTGCCATAGTTTTTTTAAGAGTTAAAATCCTCTCCTAATTTGAAGGGCTTATTTCTCTTTGACTACAAGATTTGAAATCATGTTAGGTAGGTTGGTGGTGCTAAAACTTTGTAGTTCATCTAGCCTACTCTCAAAGGTGAGTTACAGAGATTTAAACTCTATCCAAATCATGTGCTCTTTGACTTCAACTTGAATAACAGTTGGAATATATTTGGAATCAAGAGGAACCAAAATATGAGAGATTAGGTCACTAAGACCTATTGGACTGCCTACAATGTATTGTTTATAAGGTAGTGCTTTGTTCTTGTTCAAATACTCCATCTTCAATCCCCCTTCCTTGTTTTTAATTTGCATTTCCCCTTTGTAATACTTGACTTTAGACTTTGAACATGTCCAAACTAAGGTTTTAATAGAACTCCACAACTGAGGGGATGTTTTGCTATCAACAAGTTGACAACCAATTTCAAGGGAGACATTATTTAGCAGCCAACTAAGAATCAATAGGTATGTGGCATGTTGTGTATGTATTCTGGGTATGAATTTTTAGTGCAACCTACTATTGAAACTCTTTGGGAGCAACTTTGGTCTCATAAACAAAATCATATAGATATTATGACATTTTAGAATGGGTAAGATCATAACCTGCCATGAACCAAAACTATTTTTATCTAGCTTTACATATTTAAACGTAGACGAAACATCCCCTAGTGTAGTCTTGTGTGCCCCAACAAGAAGTTACATTGTTGATCAAGCCACCTCTGATATAGACAAAAGAAGTTACATAGTTGGTTACAACAAGGAAGAGCAAGATTCATTTAATTTCTCTACGATGCCTCTGACAGAGCAAAACTAATCTTGTGTGCTCCTACTCCTTTCTTCTTTTTATTACTTGTTTGTAGATTATTCTTAACTATTGTAACCTTGAACTTCAAGATCATCAAAATCATACCACAATTTGTAGCAACATTTTTATCCTTTATCAACTAAAAGATGAAAACTATTAAACATTTTCTCAAAAATAAAACAAAAAAAGGGAGAGAAGATGAATTATATACAATTGAGACTTATCTAGATTCTAAGTTCATCTTTAGAAAATCTCAACTTACAAATCTCAATTGAATTTTTAGAAGATGAGGGGTGGGGGAGGGGTAAGAGGAAAGTTAAAACAATTTGAGGAAGAAGTTGGTTAATTTTATCAATTTGAGAAGAAGAAGACTTGAGGAAGAAGTTGGACTAGTGTTTGAAGATATTTCGAAACCTAAGCATTATTTCTTTTGATTGAGGTTTTTTTTTTTTTGGTAAACATTAATAATTTTGACAACTCTTGATGGCAAAATTAGTTTATACCAAATTAAAGAGGAATTTTGTTTGACAAATTATCTAATTGTAGTTTTACTATTTTCTCTAATGAATGTTTATACAAAACAAAATGAACAAACAAAAAAAGTCACATCCACTATTGAGTTTAAGAATTTAAGAAAGTTTTCTAATAGATATATTCTAGTTAATAGAAATACCAGTGGAGAGAGATGCACCAAGAGGAGGAATAATTGCATCGATGAGCCACAAATTAATTTTGAATGCTCATGGCATTGGAAAGAGTGATAGGCAGTGTCTGGCTCAAACATAACATGATCTTAGTTTTTTTAAATAAAAAAAAAATCAAAACCAAGTCACTTGTTTTGTCTTTGCTTTTTTTTCTACCAAAACACAATATTTCTTTTCTCTTCTTAAAAAAAAATAATTATTATGCTTTTTTAAAAAAACAAAATCTTTTATTTTAAGTACATAAACTTCTTTTTTAATTGTGTTTTTAAAAATTTTTTCTAACTATACGATATTTATTCTCCTGATATTTTTATTTTATTTTTCTAATTACCGAAGAACTTTTGAGTTCCAAAAATTAATGTTAAAAATTTGAGGGATATTAATTTATTGATAATTAAATAATTTTGAAATATATCATTTTTTTAATAATAAATTAAATGAAAAAAAATAGATAACTTGATGATTTAACAAATGAGTGAACGCTTTTGAAACCCTCAAAAGGAGAACTATAGAAGGGTGAAGATGCATAACAAGAAGGAGATATTGGTTGTTTTACGTCATTATCTCGTCTTTGAGTTCATTGTTCAAAAGCAATTTATAATAATGTTGGGATTATGAACACAGAAGCAGCGAAAAATAAAATTTTTCAAAATCCCAATTCAGGGTCCATTGCATTATGTAAAATCGAATTGTAAGAAGATCATACCTTTCTATTTTGGAGAACAGAAACAACAAATTCTTCGGATTTAGACGCTGCGAAACACGAACGACCTCTACCAGTATCCACACAGCAAGATAAACTAGCTACTCAGTCTGCTAGATCCTTAAGCCTTCCAAATCTGATATTCATAAGCTTGGTGGCAGAAATCTAGAGAGAGAAAGAGATGAGGGTGGCTAGGGTTTTCTCCCTATCAAAATAGCTTGTGTGCAAGAGAGTAACCCTAGCAAGACCATTCTTTTCTCTATATAGTTAAGAGAAAAGAAAGGTGGACGGCTAGGATTCATTCCTTCGAATCTAATAGGATGGATGGATAGGATTAATTCCTTCCAATCTAATAGGATGGACAGTTAGGATTTATTCCTTCCTATCAAATAGGACGCCAATCATAATCCTTGCTTCTCTTCCCCTTTTATGTTTATATTATGAATTTTCCACAATTAGGAAATATAATTATAACAAAAAAAATTTGAAAATTATTGATTTCATCAAAATATAATTTTAATTTCCTTTAAAATCCTATTAAAAGAAATTCTGCCAATTCAATTGAATTCATAATTTCAATATGAATTAAAAGCTCATGATTACTTGATTTAGTGTGTGACCACCCTGTAGGTTTATTTAACATGGCAGCAGGTCTAAACCCACAAATCATAAGCGGCCTCTAGCAAGACATTATGACTACCCAAGTTAAATAAAGTCAATAATTTGATTTTAACCTATTTTAAAGTCTAATTTTTGGTCCCTTTGTCACATAATATCCGGATTAAGTATAAGGCATGGATTAAGTCATTTTTATATAACTTAATTAATTATTTTCTTTATCCCTGATTAAACTGTCTAAACAAATAATACTAATAACTCTTTATTAGTTCATTTGAGCACGCTATGCATTTCTCAATTTAGATCACAAAGAAACCCAAAGGATATTTCACTCAAAATGAGTATGACAAATCCCATATTTTTTCATTCACATTTCTCGCTATGATTCATACTGTGTCCAACTAAAATGTATATTGCTATCCGATCAAAGATAATATTAGACTAGTCAAGACATAGAATTCCTCACACAGAAATCCATGACGAAATCAAGTCTAGGGACTTAAATATGACTATAAATATGAGAATGACTTATGATATAATCCATGTTATAATTTATCATGACGGGTCATGTCCGATACATCGTTCTCTAACATGCATTTACGTTCTCACTTGAATATCTCATATTCATGATCAGTAAAATGTGACCATCAATAAGATTATATACTATTCTTAATTTATTATTGTTCCAATAAAAATAACCTAATAATGACTATTTAGAATAATATATCTATTACCAAAAGGGTTTTACTATTAAGTCACATACTTAATGACCAAAAGGCAAATAGTATTATTATGAAAATATTAGATATAATAAAATCAATCTCATAAATACATTTCAAAGCATAAATACAAGTTATGTCATTGTTCTAGTACATAATACTATCAAATAACACCAGTGTATACAGTAGGACATATTACCAAAAAGATGAGAATAGCCTAATCTATGTCATCCTAACCAGAAGATGTATAAAATATAATATTTATTGTAAAGATTTCTTAATACAATGGAGAAAGGCTGAGTTAACATTTTATTACATCTAAAGGCCTCTTACAAAGGAAAGGGATCCTTCATTTTCAATATTCCCCTCGGGTTCATAATATGGGTTGTTTTATTCTTTTGCACCAGAATTAAAGATAAAAAAACTATCCATTAAGTGAGTAAAAATAAATAGTTAAGCGACCTAAGAAAATGGAGTAAGAAATACCCTAAGAGGTAAAAATATAAATATAACGATATATACTAATCAAACTTAATAAAACGACCTATATTATGAAACAATATTGAAAGATTAAAACAACCAATATTGTGAATCAGGGGGAGTACAACCTAAGTCAGCTCGGATACTTAACTCTTATTGATGCAATTCTCAAGGTTGAAGTTTATCAAATCTAGGCCCAATGCTACAGAACGCCTTAATGCTGAATCAAATTCCCATGAATTCGTCAATGATTCAAGTTCAGAATAGATTGACCAAGAATTATAGTAATAACTTTAACCAATATACAAGTTTGAAGAACCTTCCTACACCCCAAACCAAAATAGTAGTAAGCCTCTTAAGAAAATCTTTCAAGAAAACTAAGAAGTTCTATGTGAAACTCTCACAAAAGATCAATTTTGATTTTGAAGGAATTTACTCTCATAAGAGAAAAGAATATCTTGTATTGAATATTAAAATGTAAAAAAGTTACAAAGAAAGGATGTATTTATAGTCCAAAACTTGTTCTAAACATTACCAAGTCGTGGTAGGGCTTTTATTAAAGTTGTAGTAACTAACTAAAACAATCAAAACCTAACTAAGTCATAGTAGGACTCTTATTAACTTTAAAAAAACTAACTAAAACAATTAAAATCTAAACGGAATAGGAAAACAAAATAAAATCGGATTGGTAGATAAACTATCCAATTTGAGTTCTTGTCTAATTTGAGTTTTCAAACCCTTCAATTATTATCACGTTTCAAAGCTTCTTATCTTCATGGAATTCTTCAAGCCTTGATCTTTGTAGTAACTCTTCAAAATCAGAGGGTTCTTTTAGCTGAATGAATTATACAAAAGCTTTCCTCATCTTCGAAGCTCTTGAGCTTGTAACAGGTCCATTTGGTAATCTTGGAGCTTGATATCCATCACTTATGTACACTACTAACTTCTAAGTGATAACTCTTGTGCACCGAATCCATACTCTTTTTTTTTCTTTTTTTCAATCTCAAATAAACAAACTTCTAATAAATGTATACACACACAATCTATAGAACTTCAAATAGAACAAAATATATAACACAAGAAAGCACAAACTCTTAAGTTCACAAGTTCCAAAATGCACACTATTGCATTACATCATGTTGCTCTGGCGGTGAGAGGAATCTTTAATGATTATCATCATGAAACTAATGATACTGTTTGGAGAACGAAATATCCAAATATAAACCAAAACCTTGTCAATCTCTCTCTTAGGATTCTTCAGGTTCTTAACTATCTTCTTTCTAGACATAGTTCCACGAGTGCTTGATTTCTTTATTTTTTTCAGGAAGACGAGAATAGTTCATCTATCATTAAAGCATAACGAGAATCATAAGATATAAACTTTACTGCAATAGAATAAGGGAGAATGGATTTTTGAGCCTATGCATGATGTGTAAGTGAAATCTTCTCTTGGATTCACATTTGAGAATCTTGGTAAGTTCACGTATTCGCAACATGAAGCAGATTGAAATATAGTTTTAAAAAAGTCCATAGATTAGGAAATCTTTGGGAGTTGTGAATGTCATCAATGAATTTGGCAGAACCGGTAGTACTTTGATATTGAGTACAAAGTAGTGACAGACAGAGAGACACCAAGTGAACCACATGGTGTTTTCTAAAATGTCTTTTTGTTTAGTTGAAGTTTGAATAGTAATAAGATTATTGTAGAGGTGTTGAGTATTGAAATTGATTTTTTTTCAAAGAAGTGAGGAGACTTAGAAAACACTGATCCTAAAAACCTATAAAAATGTTCCCAAGCGTAGAAGAAAGACAACCTCATCTTTAGACCCAAAATGAAGATTTTGAGAAAAAATGTTCATTCTATGAAATATTTCATGCAGGGTTAACTAGTGAAAGGAGAAACTAAACTCTGACTTAGAAAGTATAAAGATAAGAAGGACAGGAAACGGGATGGAATTTACTTACAAACTTGGATATATAGGTAGACACCTTTTTAGACGGGAGAGGAGATCTGCTAGAATATTTGAAGAACAATTTATTTGGGAAACATGGAACTAATACTTAGAGAACCTATCTTTGAGATGAAGGAGTTGGGGTTTGAGATTCACTTTATTCTTAAAGTAAGATTTTTGGAAAGGGAGAATGGAAATAGCTAAACTATGCTCCAAATCTGTTGGCACTTTAAATAACTTGTTCATAGCCTAGGTGAGTGCCAACAATTAATGCTACTTCAATCAAAAAAATGTGGAAAATGTAATTGTTGGTGATCCTCCACTCATGCAACAACAAATCCAACTTCAATTTTTCAAGATGAAGTGAGTGTTATTCCCTGAAACCAAAATATTTAAACTTTCATTTTTAGCAAATGAAGGAAATATATTATTTACTTGGAGAAATTAGCCTTAAACAAGTGTTTTTGTCTTCTTTTCCACAACAATTACTGCCTCAATTCAAAGGCTCATCAAATTTTTAGGAAGACCTTTAACAAATGTTGGATTAGGAGAACTACATTGATTCACAACAATTGCACTGGATAAGCTCTTTGAGCAGCAAAAGACACTCTTCGAGATTTTTTAAAAAATAGAAAGTTTTTTGAAAATAGTATTTTAAAAACTTATAAATTGGTTGCAAGTAAAAATGTGAATGTTCTGTCAAAAATTCTGCAAAATCTTAGAACAAGAAAAAACATAAAGAGAATTTGAAGAGATCTTGAGGTTTTTCAGAAAAGAAAAAAAACCCACTGAAGTCTAACAATTGTTTTACGCCCAAGTAGAAAGGAAACTTCGCAAGAGATTGTTCTAAAAAGAAAAAGACTGCAAAAATAGTCTCTCAATTCATGACTGACCATCTTGGATCAAATGTAGAGTCATTATATTTTGAAGAAAGTCTATCAGATGAAGAGACTGTTTTTGCCTTCAAACATACAACTTTGGAATCCAAATCCTAAAAAGAAGAAGAAGAAGAAAAATGTTTTCAGATTTTTGCAACTAAAAATGCATCACCAATTATGATATCTAATCAATTTGTATCTCCTCATCTGCAGATGAATATCTTAACATTCAAGTACTCTAAACCCATAAAGGGTTGGATTCCTAAACACTGGAACTCAATGTATGATATCAAGTCCAGATATATTGCCCCTAGACTATTAGAAAGAATCCTCTGAAAAGTTTAAAGTTGCAACTTTTTTAGTGTAGATCTCATATCAAAGAAGCCAGAAAATATTAAATTCTTTCTCAACTGTGTTGTTTGGCGAAAAGTATATTGCAATAAGCTCCACGAAAAAGATAAATTAATTGGGTGGGACGTTTATTATCTAGAGAAGAATCTAAGGATTCTTCCTTTTGCATTACATTACAAACACTCATTTCAACCATACACACAGTAACAAAGATTTATTGCATCCTGAATGTTCCTCCACATATGCAAATCTCTGACAAAATTTAAAATCTCTTTGTGCAGTCTCGTATGAGAAATTTAGACACCCCAACCTTTGTGGAAGAATAAAGAATTCTTGATCTAATTTCCCTTTAAACTCAATAAAGGTATAAATCCCATTAGGGCAGTTCACCTAGGTATGACTCCTAATTACCTTGAACTTGCTAAAAAAGAGTGCAATATGCTTTTGAGACTAGGCTTGATAAAATCGATAGACTCCAATTGGGCTTATCAAGCTTTTTGAGTAAACAAAATATCTAAACAAATAAGGAGGAAAAAAGAGATTAGTGATTGATTACAAACCCCTGAACCAATGTTTAAAGGATGATAAATTTCCATTATCAAAAATTGAAAATCCTTTTGTCCATCTCTCAAGAGCTAAATTATTTTTCAAAGTTTGATTTAAAATCTTGTTTTAAGCAATTAAGAATATGTCCTAAAGATAGATACAAAAATGCCTTTTGTATTCTTAATTCCTAGTTTCAATGGGCTGTCATGTCTTTCGACTTGAAAGTAGCCCTTTTAATTTTTTCAAAGATGATGAGACCTATAAAGCCTTGTTACAGCAATTCTTTGACATCATTAACCAAAAGGATATCATGCTTTTAGAAAAAAAAAATCATTCATTAATCTGTCTAAAATTGAATACCAGAAATGAAAATTTTTGACAAAAAAAATCCAGTCTAGTCCTCATGTCATAAAAACACTTCCAAATTTTTTTGACAAGAATTTATCTACAAAATAAATCCAACAACTTTCTTGGGTATTGTGAACTACATCAAAACTTTTCTCCCTAAAGTAGCTCAAACACACTACTCACTTGACCGAACTTAGAAAAAAAAAATGCCCCACCCTTCTATGGGGGCCAAAGCAAACCAAGGTCATCCAGGCCATAAAAACCCTTTGCAAACTGCTCATTCCTCTACACATTTCAACCATAGGAATCAGGGTCTTGCAAACTAATACTAATACCAGTGATGAAGAATGGGGAGCCATACTGTTTGAAGATTTAGATGGATTCAAACATTATTATGACCATGCAATTGGAAAATTCAAAGAAGCTGAAAGTCATTACCTCACCACTATCAAAAAAATCATTGTAGAAAAATATAGCATCAAAAACTTTCAGTATCATTTAATCGGTCATGATTTTACGATTCAAATGGATAATTCCTCCTTTTCAAAAATATTAGACTTTAAGAATAAAATGATCCCCGAACTGCAACTCCTTAGTCTGAAAGATTGGTTCTCTAAGTATCAGTTCAATGTTTCCTATATAAAAGGTTCTACAAATACTCTCGCAGAACTCCTCTCCTATCCAAAAAAGTGTCTACCAATATCTCCAAGTTTGTAAGTAAATTCCATCTTATTCTGTTCTTCTTATCTTTATATTCTCTAATCTAGAGTTTAGTTAATCCTTTCACTAGTTAACCCTGCACGAAAAATTTCATAGAATGAACATTTTTCCTCAAAATCTTGATATTGCTACTAAAGACGATGTTGCCCCATATGCCTTGGGGACATTTTTATAGGTTTTTAGGATTAATGTCTTCTGAATCTCCTCGTTTCTTTTAAAAAATCGATTTCAATCCTCAACACACACCGCCCCCCTATAATACTCTTATTACTATTCAAACCTCAACTACATAAAAGACATTTTAGAAAAGCACCCTATGGTTCACTTGGTGTTGGGCAATACATTGCACTCAACATCGAAGTATAACCACTTTTGCAGTTCATTGATGACATTGCAACACCTAAAGATTTACTAATCTATGGACTTTGTTAACCATGTTTCAACCTCCTTCATATTAGGTATGTGAACTTACCAAGATTCTCAAAGACGAATTGAAGAGAAATTCAAATTGTATAGCAAGCACAGGCCATAAGTGATTGAAGGAAAAAAACCAAAAATCCATTCTTCCTTCTCCAACGACACTAAAATGGATATCTTCCCATTTTGATGGAAGAAAATAAAGAAACCAAGCACATGTGGAACCATTTCCAAAAAGAAAACAATGAAAATGAAGACAAAATGGACTGGGAACCAAACAGTCAAAAACCAAAAAAACCTCAAGAGATGAATTGGAAAGGTTTTGGTTTATACTAGTGATGAGGTTATTTTTGGACACGTGGCCTTCCCTCATCTCATGATCTTTCCGCCAGCCATACTGATTACGGATTTTTGCCTTCCCTAGGGTTTGAACTCGTGACCTCTTGCCAGGTGCCAAAAAATAACCTCATCAATTAGGATATTACATTTTCTGAAGAATATCATTAGTTCCATGATGATAACGATTGAAGATTTCACTTGCCACCTGAGCAACATCACATACTACAAGAGTTTGTGCATTCTTGTGTTATGTATTTTGTTCTATTTGAAGTTCATTATTATATATTTATATATATCGGTTTATCGAAATCACTTCCGCTCTTCTATTTTCTTCTATTCAAAAGGCGAGCAACATCACTTTCATGTACCCACCAAACACTATCCGTGATGCTTAAATAACTTTTTTCTTATTTTTATCACAAGGAAATGTATTTCAGACTCGACGGACTTTGTTTTGGAAGGGGCACTAGTCTCAAACACATAAACTTATGAGAAAAGAGTGCTCATTTTCAGAAGGCTTTATCAAGCACGACACCAAAGTATTCGAACTTGCTTAGATTGCACTAAAAATGAAGGATCCCTCTCCTGCCTTTGAAAGTAACAAAAAGCAAACTCATCCTTCCTCTATTGTATGGAGAAATCTTTACAATAAAGATGACAGTTTTGTAATTTTATCCTTTGAGATAATCTAGGCTGTTCTCATATTTCCAATCCAATATTCAGCTATATTCACTTGTATTATTATAGATCATCTTCGAAGAACTAGCTCAAAACCAAAGATAGTTTATGGTTGATATCATTTTTATATCTTCTACAGGATGAAGATCCATAATAGGAATTGCCTAAAAATGAATATGTGGCAGGGACCAAAAACCCTTTGGAAGGTTGCAACACTTTATATGCACTAATGAAACCAAGAAAAAAAAGAATATTTATGATTTTTTGTTATTTCCATAATATATAAATATACAAGTTGTCATTGAGTTGAAGTCTAAAAGATTAGTGCGAGAACATAAAACAAGAACACAAAAATCTCACAATTGAACAAACAACAATGCTACAAAATTAAGGATATCCCTACCAAAATGGAAAAGAGAAAAATTCAAATAGATAAAGCCCGCCAAGCTTGAAGCCACCCAACAATTTTTTTTGAAAAAAAAAAACTCTTGCCCTCCACCATTTTCTTTAACTGGAAGCATTCCTCCTAGCTGCATAAACACGGTAGGCAGCCAATCCGACAACAGCAACAGCAGCTCCAACTGTAATGGCAAAGGAAAGAAACAAGCAAAAGGAAGAAAGATTTGAAACTCAAGCTCAAAGGAAAGACCCTAAATTACTAGACAACTAAGAGAAAAGAAAAGGTAACGGTATCCTTGTTATCATATGTCATCAGTCATAAAATATAGATGCACAGGGAGAATTTTACTAAATGAAAGAATTTGGGTACTTGAGAGGCGTTTTGATTTGGTATTGGCCATGGAAGAAATGACTGTTTACAGAATAAGAATGAATCCTGATCTCATAACTTGTTAAGGCATATAAACAATTTGTTGCAACACTCATCAAGAACAAAGTCAGCAAAAAAGGAAGTCCAGACCAAGAGAAACCTCTAAAGGCAATATTGCTTAGTTTATTTGAAATTATGAGCGATAATCTCTCCTCTAACATTAAGCAGTATATGTGCATCTATTCACATGATGCCAGGTTACTTTAACCCAACCTACTCTATCAAATGATGCCAGATTATCACATGATAAGCTGCATGAAAAAAATGAGAGATAAGTACCAGTAGCAGCAAATATAAAATTTTCCTGCAATTTAAATGACCTCAGCATCAATTATGAACATACCTGAGATGAACACCAAAGAGCGACTAATTAACCTATTGTACTGCTTGCGACTCCTCCCAGCTTCAGTTTCGGGTATGCTCAAATGAGGGTGCTCTGCTGCATTCACAATCCTGCGGAATATATTATTGAAATCTCCTAGTTTTGTGCTGATTGGTATAGGAGCCTCTATCCCCAAATCTTGACTTACCTATTAAACAAATAGCAACAAATGAAAATAGGAAGTCAAATAACTCTGCTTTATTAGATCATTTTTATTAGAGCATTCATTAAAATGCCACAAATATATCACCTAGAAACAAAATCACGTAGAAGACTTAATTATCCACAATGCAGCTTTAATCAACCAAAATTCAAACTTATGCCAAAACATATGAATTAAAGTTCTTGAAAAAATGCTAAAACATAATTAATTGGCACTTCTTTCTTGAAGTTTCTTTCGTTCTCCTAGAATTATAATCATTGAAGAATACAACCTAGAACGAATCTAACCAGTTACATTCCTAATAATAAAGGAATATGTTGTCATCAACGTCAATTGAAAAAGATGTAGATAAGAGATTATGCACACTCAAAAGCAAATAAATGGTTTGACGGAGGGGTATAAGTGGTAATCGGTAAAAGGTCAAAAAGATTCTTGGCATTGTCAAAGACCACATTCCAGATTAACAACAATGTTAGATGACGTGTAAGTAGAAAGCATTTATATATACCCTTGTGGAATCCTGTATTTCAGTCAAATATGGATCAAGATCATCCTTAGCTGCAACAATGAGGCATGGAACCTCATAACCTGTAGATTCCCCTTGACTAGCCACATCAAGTAACAATTCGGTAGCTCTCTTCCATGAGGGTTCATGGGAACTGTAACGTATCAATTTAATGAAATGAGTGGTCAACAGTAAAGATACAATAAAGTTGGATGCAGTTAAAAGTATATGCATTACAATGATAAAGTAAACATCAGCCAAAAACTCAATTGGAAATTCTGAAGTGAACACAGTCCAAGGCCCCAATTCGGGTCCAGATTCACCCACAGCACCCACCTGACTATTTTCATTATTTTTGCTCAACAATTAGTGTCATCACCCCACATCTGGTCTACATACAACAGCAAAAACCACCTGACTATTTGTCATTGTTGTTATTCAATACTTAGTTTCCAATTTTTAGTGTCATCCCCGACCCTAACGCCACCCGAGCCCAGAAAAAAGTACTACAGAGTCTCCAAAACTCAAATCCAAGCCATCGAAGCAAAATCCCCTTCCAAAAGCTTGTGAACTCAAATGTCTTAGGTTCAAAAGCATGGATTAAGAAAATCTGCCATTAACTCAAGCCCTCTTGCCATGACTGAACCATTCAAACAAATTTCTTTTTTATTTTCTTCCATTTTCCCCTCATTAGTTTATTGGTGATGGAGTTTGAAGAGGAGTCAAGTTTCAATAAAATCTCAACTTGTAAGCCCTAGAACCGGATGGTTATTTATGGTGGAAATTATTGGCCTTTGAGCTGCATTGAAGATCAAAGAAGAAAGTGAGACAGGAGGAAGATCAGAAATTTAGGAAAAAAACAAAAGATAGTAGAAGTGAGTAAAAAAGAGAACATCAGGATAGAAAAGGGACAGGCAGGTCTGTCGGTAAGTTAGGTTACACGGATTCGATGGGTAAATCCTGTGAGGACTGTCTTCACATCAGATACTCAAAAAAAAAAAAATTATCTGTTAGCAATATAAACAGAAATTCCTAAGAAACTGAAACAAAGATCAAATAAAACATTTCATACCTTTATAATTTTTTTTCTTGCATATTTCAATCAAAAATCATGTATGAAATATAAACCTCATTAATCTTTTAAATAGAAATCAATTTTAGTTGTGTTCACCTTGTCCTCAGTTTATGGTTTCAACATCAGACAAACAATGCAAGCAGGGAAAAAATCTTAGGAATCTTTAAAGATATTATTATCTATGATTTCACATCCAAGAATATTTCAAGTATTACCTTATTTGAGTTTTCCTATAGATAATTTCTATTTCACATAAAATTTCAATGAAGTGTCTCAAAAATACAGCTCAACAGATGAAAAAGAAAGGCGGGGAAAAAAGATGAAAAAAAGAGGAAAAGATCATATTCCCAACCAGCAATATATGCAGAAAGCAAAACAAACATGACAATACATTCTGACATTCGCTACACTCCAACACAATGTCGATACATGATACAACTGACGTTTTTATTTACAGGGATACTCTCTACACATACTACTTAATTATCAACTAAATAATAATAATTTTCAACTGTATGCAGCCATATATTGAACTCTATTATCATGCAGACAATGAATAATGTTCAACAACACAATAAATCTCACTTTTTACAATTTACTCTCAATATTAAAAAAGCAAGCTTCTGTTACAAACGAAAAAAAACTAAACAAGAAAGAGTAGGGAAATAACTAATAAAAATGAAAAATATTTAAACCATTTTCTTAATAGAAAACAAATCAGAGAAAATCTCTATCGTTTATACCATACATACAAAGTAACTATGAAATGAGACCAAACAAATAACCAAATAGTATCATGGCTACCTGTCATGAACAAATAATGCCACATCACAGCTGGCTAAGGAATCTTTCTTAGATAAGAACTTTTTCACTTCATCTTCTGGTATCTCCCGCAATACAAGAGTTTTCTTGTTCCCCTATCAACATAAGTATATGATTGGTTCCATTAACAAGCTTATATCATTAACTTTTAAATCAGAGAATATATAAAAAAAAAACATATCATGCAACCACAATAACATATATCATTAACTTTAAGAGTATTTTGTGGAAGGAGACCAAGAAAATTCAAAATGTCACACAAATCCAACTTGGATGTTGGAGAACCACTTGAACTTCAACTGCCATTTTCCACAAAAGCAACTCATAGATAAACTCCCAAAAATTTCGGTAGCTTCCCAATTTTCCGTTGGTCATGAACACACAACTACACTCAGATAGATCATTCGCCTCTAAATTATATATTTCATCCTTTCTTTCTCTAATTTCAGAAGTTTTCTTCTCAACCATAAATTTTGTTCTTCAAGTTTGGAAGTTGTGTTTGTAACATAACAAAGGCCCGACCAATACAATGTTGTAAATAGTTATCAGAAGTTGTTCTCACCAGAAATAATCCTTTTCATGGTAATATAAATGTCAAAAACCTGTAGGCAACTAGTGAAATTTTTTGAACAATATAGAAATATTGACCATTCAAGGACTATATGGATCTAAACATGCCATTCAATCAAAAGATAAATGAAAACTATCCATTACATACTAATGGTATTTAAGTCCCTCAGATATGTATCCTAGTGTCACCTGTTCATTTTGGTTCAGAAGAATTTTGTACTTAATACCTCATTTATTAAGTAGGTTTGTTCTTAATACATGGAAATCATAAGGAATGAATCCACAAAAAGTATGAAGTAACAAGTTTCTTCAGTTGTTTTAGTGCTCCCCGTCTACATGTTTTTTGTTTTGCACATATACAAAAAAAAAAAAAACACACTATATGCTCTTCCGATGCTCTCATTATTCCAAGATTCCTTGTATCCTATGTACACAGTTTATGTACACATGCTAACCGCGAGTATTGATAGAGACGCTCCTACCATCTGAAAAGGGGGCATTTTTCTAAGCTATATACCAAGTAACTTTAAAAATTAAAAAAAACCTTACCCCAGATTGGTCTATAACATTGACAGCATAATGGTCTTCAGTAGTTGGAACATATTCTTCAGGGAAAGCCCTGAAATTTTCAACAAAGTGCATTATAAGCATCTATGACAAAAGATCAATTGCTAAACTTCATTATGTTCATCATGCAAGATTCAAAAGAAATACCTCCCAATAAAAGAATTCAACAAGGCAGTTTTTCCGGCTTCTTTGGGTCCAAAAACAAAACACTGGTAAACATTTTTTTCCGATTGTTGCTTCTTGCGATCAAGCCGTCTTCTCCGAGTAACACGAATGGCTAATTGTGGATCACCAGCATATAAAATATAGATAAGATTCTCAACACAACGAACAGGATCAAGAAGTGCCATAAGGGCCCACTGGACAAGATTGATGTATGAGAGAATTCAGATACATGAATGGTCAAGAACTGTATCAATTAGAAAATATTACGAGGAAAGAACCAAGAGCAAACTACACTAGGTTTTCAAAAGAAAACGTGTCAGTTTTGTGTGAACAAAAAGAATTGGCCAAACCAGCTGCAGGATTACACAGGTCCCAAGTTCAAAAACCAATGCAATAAGTTGGCCTATCTGATCAATAAATCATCTATAACCCTATTAATTGAACTTAAAAGCATTGCTATGAACAGTTATTCCAAGTATTAAAACCACAGTGGAGGAACTTATAAAGAAAGCAGGAAATTACAATCTTCCCATTTTTCATTTAAGGCCGAGTTACATAGATTAATTATAACTCTGCAATCACATAATGCCTCAACATCATATCTACCATCAAGTTAAAGTGAAGAAGACAAAAGTTT
Organism: Echites panduratus; assembly: GCA_035221335.1. Classification (NCBI taxonomy): domain Eukaryota; kingdom Viridiplantae; phylum Streptophyta; class Magnoliopsida; order Gentianales; family Apocynaceae; genus Echites; species Echites panduratus. Next base: position 4,009,060 of record JAWZTD010000048.1, read on the forward strand.
TGCAAGCAGTGAAGCAATGGCAATTATCGATAGCTTGTCTGCAAAGGATGACCCAAAAACAAAACAAAAAAAAAAAAAGATTCACACTAAGGAACCTCAGTACATATGGAAATATTATAGTCAGACATTGGTCAAAAAACATTATCAACTTTGGTACTGAACTTCTTAAATAAATATTTCAACAATAACAATACATAACACTGTACAATATATACACAAATAGATACATAGAGAGAGAGAACCTCAGACAAAAACCCATCAAGAGTAAGGCCCCCCAGGGCATTCTTTTCTGCAGCATCTCTATAGGGAGCTTCATTCCATGGACTAAACATAAAGAAGACAAAATTAAAACAGTTATATTAAAAAAGGTCCTTGAAAATCAACTCTCTTGAGAAAGGAAACAGACCAGAGGTAACAATCAGAAAAAGAACAAATGAATGGAGTGTTTTGACACATGCATTTAACATTATGAAAACCGTTAAAAGTAGTTTCTGATTTGAATTGAAAGTCTTTGTCTATAGCTTGACCATCTAAGTTGCTCAAGTTCAAAGTCAATCTACAAAAGTTAATAAACTTATTCCCATAACAAAAGTTACTTGGCTTTCGAAACATAAATATGTTGATAGGGATATCCGACACAATAATATATCTTTTTATGTGATCAAGTGAATAGAAAAATTTCTGCAAAAAATTGGAAATTTAACTTCATTGGGTGCATTTGGACAGTGATTCAATTTTACTTTTCTAACTTTTGAAACTTAAAACTCAAGTTTTTAAAAGCTTTAAACTTTATTTGGATAAGTTTTTAACAAAATTTTCAAGATATTCTTATTATACATGAAATTACAAAATTAGCCTTTATCTTTTAATAAATATCCAAAGACACCCAACTGAACCTTAAACTTTTTATCCTGCAGCCGCCACATGTCGAGAAGATTGGGACTACATCAACAAAACTGCTTGAACTCTTAAATTCGATTTGCCAAATACAAGTAAGTCTCGGAAACCAATAATAAAAACAAATCCGACTGCCAACATCAAAGAAAAAAAAGGAAGAAGCAGAGAAGAAAGAAGCAGACAAATCAATAGAGAAGAAATGGGTTCATGCCATGAGTGCAATAAATTTTATAGCAGAATGTGCACCCACCCATTCTCCAAAGTGCAATTTTCTTTCAGAATAATTGGTAGTAAATAATCAAACATCCAATGAGGGTGCTCTGATTGAGTTGCTAAATTATGCTGCAAGCCTCAGTTTCAAAAACAAGTTCAATATTACTTACTAGTACAGTGAAAGAAGCACACAAAAGTCATCCAAGAAAAGGAAAGCCAAAAAATCAGTAATAATAGGTGCAATCAAAAGATGCTAACAATGAGAAGAGAAAATAGGTATAATGTTGATGGAGAACAAATTACTTTTCTGGGGCAGTAGAAAATAATTCCTCAACTTCAACAGGTCGAAGAGATCCATCCTGATCAAAGTAAGAACAAAAAATGTCATGCTCTAATCAAACAGGATGCCATGAGATTCTAGTGGCAAATATAAAATTGACCAAATTCAAGATTCAATAGCACAGATTCATGATAGATAGCTATGCAATTTATCTAATTATCTGGCATACTTTGTCATCTAATGGATGCTCAATCTTGTGAAGTCTGAGGTAATTTGATTTCATTGCATGAATTAACCTGATTTATTTATTTTTTATGGATTTGGAAGAAAAAAGAAACGGAGTCATAGTACTTGTTGCTAAAAGAAGAGAGATTTAAAAAAAAAAAAATCCTAAAAGGTTTGGGACATTACTTGGAAGAAAATCTCAGAATTCTCCAAGATCTGTGATTCAAAAATCTTGTTATTAGTTATTTACTCATCTAACCATATATTGGCATATATTGTTAGGGATTAGAGAAAAGAGATACATGCTAATTTTGTTTTGTTTTCCCTAAAAACTTAGCCCAAAAACCCTTTTAAGTTTTTGAGTTAGGGGTCTTTCAATTGAAGATTCGAAGTTTGTTTTCTCCTTTTCTCCTTCTCATGAATTCTTTTATTCATTATTAACTATTGTGCTTTAAATATGAGTATGAACAAAGTTTCTTCTGAGGTATTTACTTGATGTGCCTGAATACTTGTTTGATTTCTTGGTCTAATCTTGCTTTCTTTATTATAAGGTACATAATGCTTTCAATTAATTGGCAACTAATTAAACAATTTTAATTGTTGGTTAGAGTATGAGAGGAAATAATTGAGAACCAAAATATTACAAATAACACTAGAATATTTACCAGCTTGAGCGGGAGTTATATAACTTACCAATCAGAATTGGGCTGAATAATCTACAAGTTTCACGTATTAATCAGATTGGAGAGGATTAATTAATATGGTTGATAAGATTAGGGAGACTATACCAATCTGCATTAAAATTAAAAGGAATTTACAATAAACAAAAATGTTGTTGTCTTACTTTTTAGATTTTGGTACTTAGTCTACAATTTCCGAGGAAACAATATTTCTTAATATTACCTGAAACCAATTTCGTATACTTGCCAATTGTGCATCACTACACCGAAAAGAATAATTAATTTAAAAGCACTTAAAACATAACATAAGCATGCCAGATTTTAGCTTATTAGACCACAAAGGGACTTATAGAGGCAATGACATACGAGGCCAACATATCATTCTTTTAGCAAGAAATATGCCACTGGAGATGGCTCCAACATCTAGAAGAAACATCTAAAATTGTAATCTGATAAATGGATTTTTATGCATAAATTCAGATGAGTTTTTGTCTTTAAGAGGGTTTAAATTTGAGAATAAATAAGAAAATATTCATTCATATCCATATTCAGTTTCATAGGGGTAACAAATTGTCAGACATGGTCAAAGAAAGCAAAGGGAGGAGAAAGAATGGAGACTTAGCATGAGTTATAGGCAAGGACTTAAAACACTTATAAATAGACTCCATCCTAGGATTTTAAGTATCCAATACATTTCTAAAGATCTCTACCAAATAAGAAAGCTTTTATCTTAAAAAAGAGGAGTTTGTCAGAATTAACGAGTCTCTCCTTTGTATCTCTTGTGTTCTGTTTGTTATTTATTTATTGTAAATATGTTAGCAAGATCATGAACCAGGTTCTTGTTTAACTAGGTTTGTTTATTGATTTTACATGATTATTTTACTAAGTCACTAAGATTGATATTAATGTCTATTAGTTTAATCTGGGCAAAACCAATAACTGGCTTAATCAAATTAACTCAATGATTGCATTATTCAGATTATATATAATTAAGGGTGTGTTTGTATACCCAATTCTCCACCTCCTTTCTCCATTCTCCATTCTCCATCTATCAACACGTAAAATATAGGTGTCAATTGGAGTTCGTTTTTTGTTCAAAAACA
>JAWZTD010000048.1:4019905-4035281 GCA_035221335.1 Echites panduratus
TTTACATTTATTATTTACCTTTAGTTTGGTCATTTTGGGAATGAATTTATGTTTTCGATTCACATTAAATGTTCTAAAATATGTTGTTCTTCCAAATTTAATAGGAATGGATTGTGATTCAACCTTGCAATTGCTTGGTTTCTATATTAGGCAATGTGAAGAATTAGAATAGATGATGATAATGATAATGATCTGTGCTTGTGTGTATTTGAAAAGATATAATCTTCAATTCGCTGCCATAGGATCTAGGGCTGATAGGGTCCCTCATAGGCAAAAGGTTTTTGCACAAATCCTCAACTCACGTGATAGGAATTGTATTTGGGCCATAAGAATGGATGTTGATGCTTTCACGAAGCTTTGTGATTTACTTAGTTTTCATGGTGGTTTAAATGATGAAGGGCATGTAACGACAGAGGAACAAGTTTATATGTTTTTCATGATATTAGCCAACAATGACTTGAATAGATGCCCACAAATTAGATTCATTACTTCTAGAGAAATTATAAGTAGGTATTTTAATAAAGTTCTTTACTGGGGTAGCAGATGATTCTGAAGACCCTAGATGGAAATATTTTAAGGTTAGAAGTTTTTAGCTCAATTTATTCAAATTATTTATTTTTTTGATAAATTAAATTAACAAATAATTTAATTGATATACCTTTTAATATGCTTTCATTATTTTTTTTTTCTTAAAAGGATGTCTTGGAGCTTTAGATGGGACTGATTTAGATATTATTGTTCGAGAAGAAGATAAGCTAAGATACCGTAGTAGGAAGGGCAGAATTTGCACTAATGTTTTAGGCGTTTGTGATAGAAACTTAAATTTTATCTATGTGTTGGCTAGTTAGGAAGGATCCGCATCTGACTCATTTGTGCTCAGGGATGCAATTACTAGGCGTAATGGATTGCAAGTGCCCAATGGTATGAAGATAATCTGAATTTTTTTCCTGTTTATTTTGTTATTTAGAATTCAACATCAGGAAATTAATTAATTATTTTTGTGCATAGGTAATTACTATTTAGTAGATGCTGTGTATACAAATGGTCCATGATTTCTAGTGCCATATAGAGGAACAAGATATCATATGCAAGAATTGGAAAGAAATGCAGGTGCTCCTAGAAATGAAGAAGAGTTTTTTAACAAGAAACACTTATCTGCAAGAAACTACATTGAAAAGGCATTCAAAAGATGGAGAATTGTTAAATTTGGTTCCTTCTATCCTCCAAAACCCATGTGCATATTATCCTTGCATGTTGCTTATTGCACAACTACATTATAATGCATATGAATCAATTATCTCCTCTTGATGAAGATGATTTGCCAATTGGAGAAGATGCATCTGCAACTGATTTAATTGATTGTGTTGAAGGTAGTGATAAGTGGACCCAATGAAGAGAAAACTTAACAACTAGTATGTTTCAAGGTCGGAGGAGAAATACATAATTTAATTTGATTTAGCTCTTTATAATAAGCATCTACAGCTGATTATTTTCTATTTTACATTTGAATGTATTTGAACATTTGTGATACATTATTTTCTTCTTCTAAGTTGTTATGATAGTGGTTTGTGATTGAGAATTGTTTTTTTTTCATTATATTGGTATGTGAACTAATTGTGTCGTTTAAGTTAAATTGGTTTGCGAATGAAAATGGTTGTTTGAATTGAATTGGTTTGTATATCATATCTATATTGTATTAGAATTCATTGTTTACATTATATTGGATAGGTTTTTTTAACCTATCGTTTGGTTGTTAGGAGACAGATGGCTAGAAGGAAATGGACAGATGAGGAGACAGAAGCATTTGTGTTATTCAAGTAGGAGCTGGTTGTAGATGGATACAGGGCTGAGGGTGGGCAGTTCAAGCCTGGTTCTTTTCAAAGATTAGCTGACAAAATGAATGAGAAGTTCCCCAATTGTGGCATGACAAAGGAACATACCAGGAATAAGATGAAAAGAATGAGAGAGAAGCATAGCACTACTGTAGACATGATTAATTGTAGTGGGATTGGATGGAATGAGACAAAACAATGTGTGGAGGTGAATAGCAAGCAAGTTATGGAAGAATGGTCAAGGGTTAGTGAAATTTTTGTGTCTGAAATTTTGATCTTTGAATGAGACTGTTTTTCATTATTGTTTTTAAAATATGATTTCTATTTTTTTTCTTTGGTGTGCAGAAGCATTCAAACAAACAATACACTCCATGAAAGCCATTTCCTTTGTTTCACAGGTTGGAGATTATGTTGGGGGATAGAGCAAATAGAAATGGTGCTCAAAGTGCTATGGATGCATTAGAGGAGTTGGAGGGTGAAAACACTGATTTTGATGAAACTCAAGCCATGCTAGGAGTTGATAATATATCCACTAGAAATGTAACTGATCATGTGAACGTAGAATTGTCAGTGGGTTCGCCAAGTGAAGTGAACCAAGTCAAAGGCAAAGGCAAGAGGAAGGGAGCTGGCATGGAAAGCTTAAAAATGCTTGCCAACTATTTCAACCAAACTATTAAGCGCAGTCAAAATAACGCAAAAATCATAGATGGTGCAATAATTGGCCAATACGGTGAAAGGATTTGTCCGGTTCTATGGGAGCTTAGTTTTTCTATGGTTGATGTGGTCAAGTTAACGAGGATCTTTAGGACTAATTCAGATTGTTTGAAGCTCTTTTGGGGATTGGACAATGAGCAGCGGAAGGCTTTTGTTCAAGATTTACTTATTTCTGGTTAAACAGATGATAGATGTGTAATTTCCTACATAATTTATGTGTAAACCTTTGATTTTAATTGTTTGAAAATATTATTTATATGGAATTTGATTATATTTTATGTTTTATGCAATAAATTGAGCTCTGGAATGAAGAGAAGCACAAAATCAAGGTTTTTGCTTGTTTTGGATAAACTTCAAGTTGATGAGATAATCCATAAAATAAGGAGGATTTTAAGGAAAAGACATTCCTTAAAACATTGAGGACTTTAAGGAAAAGGGGGGACAAACCCCAAAACATGGAGAATTTTAAGGAAAAGAAGAGGATTTTATGGAAAAGAGATTTCGTAAAATATGGAGGACTTCAAGGAAAATAGGGGGGACAAACCCCAGAACATGGAGGATTTTAAGGAAAAGAAGAGGATTTTATGGAAAAAAGATTTCGTAAAACATGAAAGACTTTAAGGAAAAGAGGGGGGACAAACCCCAAAATATGAATGATTTTAAGGAAACGAAGAGGATTTTATGGAAAAGAGAATCTCTAAAACAAAGAGGATTTTAAGGAAAAGAGGGGGACAAACATTAAAACATGGAGGATTTTAAGGAAAATGGATTATGGATGCAAATCTTATAAATATGGGATAGAAACTCTCTTGAAGGAATTCATTTTTTCATAAAAAATCATCTTGTATTCTAGAGAGATTAGAAGAGCTCCAAAGCCATGAGTGGCTAATTTATATGTTCTAGTCAAGGATCAAATTGAAGACTTCAATTCATCCAAATTGTGAGATCTAATTATGTTTATTTTGATTTCTTCTTCTTGAATATTCATGTGTTTACTATTTTTACTACAAATTTCCAGGTTTATTGAATATTGGTACCTTATTTGATAACTTTGGGAATTTCCATACTATTTGGGACATTAAATACGTAATTGTTTAATTATTTTGATACTTGTAGCTAATAACATATTTTGTGTTATGGGAACACATGATCTAATCTAAATAAATCGAGCTTGTGTATTTGTTGGTTAGAATTGGGCTTCTATAAATCTTAATGCTATCACGAATTAAATCTTAAATCTTATTTAATGTTGTTTGTTGATAAGGGAATTAATCATAGAGCTTGTTTTGATTAACAATTAATTAAGGAGAAGTTGTTTGTTAGTGCTTGTCAGCAACTAGAACCAATTTATTCAAGTTAAATTTAATCTATTTTGCATCAATGATCAATTGTGAATCGAGTCCGATATTTATCCTTGGTTAGAAATTATTTTGATATTGATTTCAATTAATTTTCTTTACTTATTGCTATTTCTAAATTCTCCTTTTAGTTAATTCCTCAAAATCCACCCCATATTTTCTTACATTGTTTAGAGAAATAAATCAATCACCAATCCCTGTGGAGACGACCCTATTTGCCATTATCTGCAATTCATATTTTGAGAGTAGGAAATTTTATTTTTATTGGATTAGACACCCATCAGCAGACTGTGTTGTTGTATATATTTTGGCCTTAAATTTGGAAGTCACGGATGTTGTTATGTTTCTTTAGGTATTAGATATGGTTAAGTATGAATGTTGTTATGAGATATGAATGTTGTATCTATCGTTTTTTTCTTCTTCTTCCTGTGTTTTCTTTCTTTTCAATATTGATGAAAACTAAAAAAAACTTTTACTTTACCCTTTTTTTTCTCATCATGATGTCCCTTCTTTTTTTCTTTTTTTTCCTACCTATTATTATATATCATCATTTTGTTTCTAGCCTCCATGTTCCAATAACTGGGTATTAAATTTCTCCATTTCATTTTATTTCTCTTCATCATGTAAAATGTTAATGAGACCTCCAGCAAAATTTTTGAAAGGATGGAAGGATGGGATGTCTGAACTTGAAGCATATTTATGTAACAAAAACTTCCAGGCAAGTTATTTTTAGAACATTCCATATGAAAGATGATATATATCTTATTATAATAACTTTTTGTAATGTTAATTAATATAAAAATTCCATTTTATAAGATACATAATTTAATTCAAACAATTTTTAATTCAAACAAAAAATTATAAGTATATTATACTAATTAGGGTAATTTAGTAAATATAACATTAATTATTTGTCTTGTCCACTGCAACCAAACACATTATGTACAGTGGACATGAATATTTTCTTTGTTATGTCCACTGCAACCAAACACCTTGTTCGAGACAAAAAAAAAAAGTTTGTCCTGTCCCTCAGATTTTAGTTCTGTTCTATCCACTCCCACCAGGGGCAGGAACCAAACACACCCTTAACTTTTATTTTAACCTACTAAAATCTTGATACATCTCAAATCATTCATATAAAACTCTTCAATTACACAATTGAATACAAATTTCAATAGAAATTATAAAATATTTTTTAACATTTGATCATGCTTTAGTTGAATTATAAATCAACTTATTTAGTTATTTTTAAAAAGTTACCTAAAATAAATTTTAAAAAATAAATAACTATTCATCATTAACTTATCATGTTACATTCTATTATAAATAAATATTTATTATCTACAAAAGATATAATTTATTAATTAAAATTTTTAGTTAGTACCATATAAAAGTGCATTAGTAAATTTTTCAATTTGATATTTGTCTAACTGTGAAATCATTTCATTAAACTATTAAATGGATTAAGAGAATAATAAAATAAGTACGAAACAATCGAAGGTGAGATACTTTTATTGTGTGAAAAGCTTATATACATGATTTGAAATATATTAAGGGTCATGGATGAAAATAAATATTCAAAAGCTTAATAAGGTGAGTATGACAAGTCAAATGGTTCAATAGAGTAAAATAAAAGTATTTTGAGCCTCAATAAAGTTATTATGACAAAGTGAGGGTTTAATAATATATTACACCTTTGCCAAAAATAACTTTTTTTCCATTATGATTTTTTAAAATATGTTAAATTTTATGCCAATTTTAAGTAATTTTTCATCTTTTTTTTATGACCTTCCAAGTATTTTTTCTATTTTTCAATTATGGTTTTTAAAATGTTTATCTATTTTTCTAAATATATATTGTATATAAATTTAAACAGGAGCATTATGTGTTAGATAGGTTATTAGTTTTAATTAAAAGTAAATCCTATTAATACTTAATTTTAGTTCAATTCATAAATATATATATATATATATAACTTTTCTATTGTTAATCTCTTTGCATAAATTTGTATATATAACTTTGAGATTATGTATTGAAACAAAATTTGTTGATCCTATTCTTTTGAGGTAATTGCTGATTCTTCTTTAATTGAATAGATCCTATGGCAATTGATGATTTTTTATAAAAAATCATACCCAATAAATCATGCAAAAAAATGTTTGCTTATATATATATATAGATATATATATATATAAGGTCATTTAAGTAATTAACAATTTTTTTTGGATTTTTCGTTGGCTATTTGCATTTACAAGTTTATAGTAATCTTTTCAATAATGTGAACATTCGAAATTTTTTCCTAAGTTGTATATGAAACTTTTTTTTTCTAGATTATCTCAATTAACTAATACTAGGAAATGGGTCTTTTTGTTTTTTTGGTACTATAAAGTAATTTTCAAGAACAAAAAAAAAAAAACCAAAACCAAACAAGCTTTGACTTTTCACATATTATTAGATTACAATATCTTTTATCTAAAAAACTATGCATTATTTATAATTGACTACACAAAAATGACTAGAGGTAAATTTATTGATATGATTAGTACAAAGGAAATGACACAGAAGAGTCACTTAGTTTTCCTTAAAATTATTAAAATAACTTATTCTCTCCTCAAACCCATTTAATTTGATAGACTTTCTGTTCCCATTGATCAAAGGGAATCCACGAGATGGTTGCTTGATTATCTATCTATTTGATCTAGATGCCAGGTTTTCACAAACGGTTAATTCTATGGCCACCAACAAGGATCTCTGACCTTTGTCTCTATCTCTCACATGATCGATCACCTTGCCTCGATCTTGACATAGGGGTTGGAAATATATAAGATTGGATTCAATTATGAATGTTTTTTCTCTCTCTTTTTTCATTTCAACTACTCTCATTAACTTTTCTCTATTCAGACAGAAGATGACAATAAAAAGGGGGTATAAGAAAACCTCACAAAACTTCATATCATCAATTGAATTCTTATTTGAATTCAAAAAACAAACTGCTTAACATGTTGATCATTCACTGTTCTTCTATATAATTTATAACATACTCAATACATGATTTTATTGTCCATTAAATTAAAAGTGAAGCTTGACAATACCAAAGTATGCAATCTTCTATGCAAGAATCTCTCACGATCTCAAGTCAAAAGGTCAAAAGTAATTATTACAATGATATTACTCATGACATTCATATAACAATCCATGAAGCAATTCCATACATGTTCAATTCTGTGCACAATACTCTACTTGGGTGTTTGTTGGTATGATTGGTTATTCCATTCAAGAATTATTCTAGGGATTCCTTTGTTTGGTTGATTTAAAAACATCAGAATTACAATTTATTCCTAACAAAATCTTTAATAATAATTCCATAGTAAAACATAAGAATCACAAATCCTTGTTAATAACAAATAGAAGAGGATTGGAGTATTACCAAAATACCCTCTTTGGTTTCTCTTGCTTTTACTAATCTTTCTCTTTCCTTCCTATACGTCTCTTCAACATATTTCTTTTCTTTCCCCACTTAGTCAAGCAATTCAGATCATTAGTATAACTACTCTTGTTATATTACCGATTACATTCAATCTTGTGCTTGATTTATGGTGATTTCATTGAATAGACCTTTAATTTGATGCACCTTTATTCACATTAATATCAAAATAGTTTTTCTAATTGTTGTCCTGATAAAAAGCTCTGTCAATTTTGCTGTTTAGGCTCAACCATGGTGGAAAAATTGGAGAAAATTTACAAAAGAATTTTGATTTCTAGTGAATAATGAAGAGATTGAAATCAAGAGAAAATTTGGATAAATAGGTTAGGAAGATGAGAGTACCAAGCAGAAAATTTGAACATAGGTAGGCAAGTAGGTAGAGAATGATGAGATTTGAAGAAGAGAATGGGAAAAGTTGGAAGGACAACCCACGAGTGACAAAGATACAACTGACAAATATACGGCTGAAGACTTTTGATTATTAATTTTTCATTCTTTATCTTTTTTTTCAGTGTTTCTTATTTTGAACTGTATACATTTTTTCTATTTCAATTTTTGGTCCTTTTTTTCTTGTGATAAGTATTTTTAGATTTTTTTGGTTGCTTTTTAAAGGATTTTTCTGAATGTATTTATGTTTTGAATTAAAATTAATATATTTTTAAAACTTTTATTCTTGTTTAAAAGTAATATAAACTTAACATACAATAAAATAAATACACATAAAGGTATAGTAGTCTTTCAATTTTAATCATATCCATATATATATATATATATATATATTATATTCAAACTAACTGAAAGCCTAATAAGCTTTTAATTAACTTGATTTTCATGATAAAAACTAGCAATAACGTAGTTTGAAGATTGATCTATTATAGGTTGTATAAAATACATCAAATAATTCTACAAATAGTGAAAATTGGCATTTATCATGAATGTAGCTCTCCAAAGGTCAAGATTTATGGATATGAAGACTTCAAAATTGAAGAATTAGTATAGGAAACTTGGTTAAATAATTAGTTTTATACTCCTTGTACCAAGTCTTCCTTTATGGGATGATTCTTGAACTAAATAATCTTTTTAATATTTTTTCAAAAGTTAAATATTTCAAAATCTCATGATTTTATAAAAGAATTATTCTAACAATTATGTGTTTAAAATACTTTTGAAAGGTTTTATTCAAATATATCATGAGATGCTAAAATACAAGTGTTTTGGGGTTAAAAATAGTTTTAGACCATCAACTTAGTAAGCTCAAAGAATGGACTGTCCAAACTACTTGATTCAGGATCCAAAATCTTTCCAGAAAGTTTCCGAACAACTTTTGGACACAAATTCCTCAAAAACAGACCATCCATTCTACTCGGTAACATAATGTCCAAATTTTAGAAAAACTAGTCGTTAAAGACATTCTTTCCCGCATTTTAAAATTGCTTTTCAACATTTTTCAGACTAATTATTGGCACCAAAGAACTTAGAAATCCCATTCACTTGAAAGAAAAGTTGACTTCCAAGATTTAAATTCCTTTTACATATTTATTCAATCTTAAAGATTTAAACTTTTTTTACCTCTTGAATCAAGAATCATCCAAGAAGATGCTTGATAGAGTTTCATTATAATATCTCACTCCAAATTGAAGTGTTTATAAAACTCATCTCCATAGATCTTGTATTTGTATTTGTTAGGTTGTCTTTGTGACATAAAATCCTTGGAAGGTTTAATCCTAATTTGATTTATTGTTGTTTGGTTGTTGAGGTTGACTCTGTAACACAAACCCCTTGGACATGATGATTATTTTTTTATTGAGTTGCACTAGGTTGTTTTTATGCCACATAATCCTTGCAAAGGATTATCCTATGATTGTATCTGATTATAAAACTTTGGTTTGTTGTCCTTGGTTTCTATTCATTGTTAAAATTACTAGATTTGGGTAAAAGCCTAAAGTATAAAACCTTAGATAGTTAATGCATACTCATGGGGGAGAGTTGAATTGACAAATCATTGTATTCTTAGCTTAACTATCTTCTTTATTGCTTTCTCTTATTGAGATTCATTTTGTGTCATTTATTGCATATCAAGTGTTTGATATTTTTTCTAAACCAACATATTTTCTAGTTTAAAAGGGGGATTTTAAATTTGATTTGAAAATGGTTTTTTAAAACCCAATTCATCCCCAGGTTTTTCACTACACAAACTTAATAACCATAATTTTTTTTTCATTTTTTCTATTCCATATATCCAACCTAACAAAGGAATAAATTTTGAGAATTTCAATTTCATTCCTAGTCTACTATGTTCCTTATCTGTTTCTATTTTAGTGAATTTTAGTGAACTAAACGGCACATAAATATACTTATGTGATGGTATGAGATACCCATGATAAAAGTCATCAATCAACACATATTAGTCTTAACATGTTCTTGGTAGCCTAATCTAAATAACATTTGATTAGAGACGTTTTAAGAATATAAATAAATTATTCTAAGAACATTACATAATTTACTTAATAAAATGTTGATATTATAGCAAATTATATTATGATATAAATACATTGTGATACAACATTATGTTAACTAAGTAAATCATCAAATAGTCTTATAGCATATTCAACACTTGAATCTATCTCAAAGGACTTACACAAAATAAGTTTTATTCTATTGTTAAAGGAAGGGAAAAGTCCCTCTGGGGAGACCCTAATAGGTGGAGTGTTGAGCAAAGAGAAAATAAGTCTCGAGTTCGAATCCTACCAACACCCTCTTGGGTTGGGCCTTATGCTCGTCCTCAAATAACGATTGTGAGTTAAAAAAAAAATTAACAAAAAAAGGAGGGAAAATAAAGTATTTTTGTGAAATTTAAAAAATAAAAAAAAATGGAGGGAAAAGAGTGATTAACTCTACCCTCTAAATAAATCACTCTTAAGCTGAAATTTATACTCTAATGTGGTATAAGAATTATATGTTACAGACTTTCAATTCGGAATTAAATCTCTTTTTATCTTAAAAGTGTAGAAAATTGAATCCACGTGTATGGACTTAAAATTTGAACAAAATTATACTTAATAAATTCTTTTACCATTATTGATATAAAATGATTTATCTTTTTTTTTTTTTTATGTTATTAACTAAGAGATAAGAGAGAAATCGGGAGATTTATTTTTATGTTATCTTTTTTTATGGAGATTACAACAAAAGTATGAAGGTTGGAGGTCGGCTAACAATTTGATCCATTTTTAGCTTGAAAGTTGTTCATAAAATTGACTGACACAATTTAGGTTGTGACTTAACAGAAAATGTGAACAACACACAAACTAAAGAAGGGCTAGTTGGCTAGCTTGAGGTCGTTCACGTGTGCCATGGTAATAGTATTATTTCCCTTACATAGAATTATAAGTATCTAATTTTACTTTAGAATGTATAAAATTAAATGTCTCATTAGTTAAAATTTTAATATAGATTAATATCGTGATACTCGAAATTGTATCGAGTCAAAATATATTTTCTCAAAATTATTTTTATCAATATAAGATATTTAATTTCAAACAAAAATAGAAATTTTATAATTATGCCTTAATAACAAATTTGTTAAAACTTGCCTTTGTTGGGATCAATTTTCCTCCTCGTCCTCCTCCTTTTTTTCTTTTTTTCAAAGTTAGGCTTATGAAAAAATTTGACATTATGTTACTTTCTATTCAGAAAATATTTGGAAGATAGAAACAAAATTGGATTATTATGATTTTTTAAGGTGATTAGTTACTCAAGAGCCCTGGCTATGTTGTTAGAATACAACATCTGGGAAAATTTAGTAGGTTCCACTTAATTTGGATAAGGTAAAATCTAAGTATTTTTTAGAGATTATTAAGAATTTTAGTGGATTTCTCCTTTCGATTTTAGAATTTTTGATGATGATGATGTTGTGGTGGTGTGAATAGTAGGGTTGGGACCATATTAGAAATGGGTTCTTTGTGTTTGTGGATAGGGCTCAATCTACCAATGTAAACTAGTCCAGCAGAGCCGAGCCCGAATCGACTAGGTTTAGGCTCAACTCGACTTGTTTATTTTTCAAACTTTTATTCAAGCTTTGATTTTCAGGAATTTAAATATGTAGGTTTGAACTTGACTTGTAAAGTATAAGGAATGTTTGAGGTTGAGTTTGGATTCGTTTAAAAAAGTCAAAAAATAAAGTCCAAATTTGAGCTCGAGCTTGTTTAAGCTTGACTTGGGTTTGTTTAAGCTCAACTCGAGTTCATACTCATTTAAATTTAAAAAGTTATTAAAATTAAATTTTACAATAATAATATTTAAAACCAAATTCAGTTATACAATACATTCAAATCTAAATCTCCATAAAAAAAAATTAACATTAGAGTTATTTAAATTAGAATTTTGACATGATAAAATGATCAAATTTGCATTATGAGTTTTTTTCTAAATTGATGAAATACAATTCTTGTAATTCTTTTGGTACTAGTCTTGTGATTCAATTGAATTTTGAAATAATAAAATTTCAACTCAGCCACAACAAAAAAGACAATTCAACAAATTAAAAAAAATGTAATAATCATCCAAATAAAACAAGAATTTTCCTATATATTGGTTGTAAATTATGAAATTCAACATGGAATTCTAAAGGAATTGATTGGTCTAAATACAAAGTAAGTAAGAAAATCTAATAATTAAATGCTCACATTACATATGATGATCAAATAAGAACTTTCAGTTTATAGGTTGAAAGTAACTTTTTAAATTTCTTGAAATAAATAAATAAATAATCCTATTTATAGGATAAAACAAATTACATACAATATAGAGATGTTATATGCAATATAAAAATCTTTATATATATATTTTTTGAAAATATAATGTGAATGTATAAATAACAAATAAATTATATCATATTTATAATATATATATATAAAATTCTTTTATATTCGTGATAAATATATTTGGATTTGATTCAACTCATTTAATAAGAGAGTCAAACTTATCTAAAGTGAATTAAATTTAAACTTTTATCGAATGAAATCCAAACTGTTCGCAGATAATTTCGGCTACCCCAACCTCAATCCACCAACCCCACTTCACAATCATTTCAATTGTCTCACAAATTCGATTTATAGTATGTGTGCTGACCGCACTTGTCATAGTCATTTGTTAATAGAGCGTTGTATTTTAATTGTTCGTATTTGTTTTACAACTATTATAATAATTAAGTTGAGTGTCTGTACACTGGAATGACTTTTTCATAATATATTAAAATATTTGAGCACCTTTTTTTGTTATGAAATGAAAAAAAATTCAATGACTTTTTACATTAAAAAAATCAAGAAAAAAGTTTTAAAATTTTTGATAAAATATAGGAATACATGTGTATAATTGACAGATATAAGACTATTGAGATAAAATATAATTTTTCTATACGACAGTTAATAAATTGTAATTTTTTTTTCTTTTGTTTTTTTACTTCAAGTTTGCAGCTAGTAAACTGTTAGTTAAAAATATTATTTTGCAATTAACATATCTTTATCAAAAGTTATAAATCTTCATAATATTTATATTATATATAAAAGAAAAGCAGCTCCCTTCTTTGATTGACTAGTGGCATCAAGTCAACAAATTAATTACTTCCATTAAATATCACATTTTTTTTATTTTAAAAAAGTGAGAAAATAGATAAAATTGTTCATCACTGTTGATCCGAAAGTTTAAGAAGGGTTTAAGGTTGTTCACAAAGGAAAATGACATATTAAAAAAAGAAACAGAAAAGAAAAGAAAACTCCCAATACTTATTTTTGAGATTTCAATAAAAAAAATTATGAAAGGTTTCTTTAGAAAATATATTAAAATACATATTTAATTAGTAAGTAAAATGTTAAAAAAGAGAGAAAAGTTTCATAAAAAATAAAAAATTAGATATTTATATAAAGATGTGTACAAAAATATCTGTTGATCAAAACTTAAATAATCTAATGTAATTGTTGTATATAAAAGACACACACTTCGCTTATAGTAGTGTCAAATGCCCAGCTTTAATGTCAATGGATTATTTCATTGAACAATTTATTACGTATGACTAAATAACACTTTAAAAATATAAAGTTACTATAAGCTTGGAATTAGCATATAATATGGTTTATGAAAAAATTTTAAATAAAAGTAATAAATCATGGGTTATATATATTTTACTAATATTTAATAATTTTCATGATTCATTTAATAAGATTTAATAAATAACAAAATCATATTTTGAATTTAATTAAGCAAATAATTTGATATGTTGTATTTTTTGATTTTTAATTTGTTTTTTAAAAATTATTAACCTGAATTGGTAACTATGATATATTAAATTACCTTTTTTTTTTTAAAAAAAAGAATAGTTTTACTTTTAAATTTGTAACACTGTGTACTTGGACTGTCACTCGTCATGCATTAGACAAACCTAATATGCATGGCTTCTAAAGTCCATGAGAATCAGAAAACTTTCTTGGCTTGAGCAAAATTTTCAACTCAAACAACAAAATCATAACTTGATAGACAACTAGTGGAAAAGTGCCTATATTACAACAAGTCTAAAGATGTCCTTACCTTAGTTAAAAAAAGTTGAATCAAAAATCTCGGAAGTAAAATCCATTCAGCACTAAAAGATACATTCATAATAAATAAAGAATCCACTACTTGCATCAAGCTACTTCATTCTATCTATGGAAATAAGTCCAAGTTTTTGTCGGGATCGTAGACATACAATTCATCTATTGGTTCATTGATTCTTTTCAAAATTATGTAAGAAAGACACTGGCACACTTGTGTGGACTAGAAATTTAGTGAGTAATCCTTGACATGCTAGAAAAGAAAACTTGATTTTTCAGACAAATAAGAACTTAATCATGATAAAATCCTAGTAAATTCAAGTATTCAAAACAATCTCCAATAATCAAGATGATTTCAAGTATCAAAACAATTCAAGTTTTGATAAAGCAAATTCATGTGTCAAGACAAAATTTAGTGTCATGACAATTCACGTGTCAAGGGACAAGTACCATTCTTATCACTCCAATTGCATGTATTTCTATCGCATATCGAAACAAGACAAGATACTAATATTGACCCCAATATCATGTTAAACGTCATAACATGCCATGACGAGTTCACTAAGACTAGTTAACGGAGTCCATGCCAAGGATCGTCAGCCTTGTGCTTTCCCACCCTTACCCTTGTAGGTTTCCCTTCGTTAACTCCATTATATAGTGCTTTTGCATTAGTTCATATAACTTGATTCCGTGTCGGGTCATCTCGGACATGACCTGATTTTGGAGCTTCATTCATGTAATCCAGAACTTTGGGAGAAATCCCTTGTTTGAACTCTTATTCAAAAGTGAGTTTGATTTTCTTGAATTAGGACTAGGAAATCCCTAAAAGCTTTGTAGACTTCATACTAATAAAATGGAAGTACACTTGATAAATACTCGGAGTAAAATAGAAACTAAAGGGAGTATAATGTTTTATAAAGAGTTTATGAAAGTAGGATTGATTTCTCAAGAGATTTGGATTTTAAGTCCAATTGAACTCTTCATAATAGTTTTAGAATTGGAAAAAGTGGAAAATTTTTGTTGAGTTCCTGGAGCTTGGTTCTGCTTTAGATTCGTCTTGGTGGATGCCACGAGCGAAATAAAGTATGATCATAGCTTTCTAGAAAGATTTTATCAAACTTTGATAATTGTAAGGTTTAAAGGATTTAATAAGAGGTTTTCTAATTAGATTCATACGACATGTTTTATATCATGAAAATTTAGTCTTCCAAACTTTGTTTGCCAACACTTGATAGGCATGTAACCTAAAGAATTTAATTTGAAAACTATAAACTGGGAGTGAACATTTTATCTTATGGAAATCTCATTTCCTAGAATGATTTTATGAAAAGGATTTAATAAGAGGTTTTCTAATTAGATTCATACGACATGTTTTATATCATGAAAATTTAGTCTTCCAAACTT
>JAWZTD010000048.1:4035381-4049855 GCA_035221335.1 Echites panduratus
GCCAACACTTGATAGGCATGTAACCTAAAGAATTTAATTTGAAAACTATAAACTGGGAGTGAACATTTTATCTTATGAAAATCTCATTTCCTAGAATGATTTTATGAAAACTTTAATAAATACAAAGGCTTAAATGTATAATTTGAAGTCTTAGTTAAAATTGTAGGGAATATTTTTGTTTCCAAACTTCCCATTTAGTTCCATAAAAGCAAGTAAATAACCTAAGAAATAGAAATCACAGTACTAAATTCATTCTGTCGATTAGCTTTGAGCAATTTTAACTAAAAGTTAGCTTCCCACTGAATTCATCCACATCAACAACATTGGTTGAACCAGGATTTCTTCTTCAAAGCTCCTCAATGTAGTCTTCAATTAATCTATATTGCTCTTTATACTTCCCTTCTTTTAAGTCCCTAGCAGTTGCTTTTGCCTTGTAAAGTACATTCCTTGAAACATGGGCATTTAACTCCTTTTGGACCTTGTCTTGAATCTGTCCAACATCGAAAGACTCTTTTGTCCTAAATACCTTAAGGTAATTGTATGCTATGAAATTTTGGAATGCAAGCCTATGGTAAAATGTTCTCCCTCAGAAATGTTTTGGCTAAATGGTTCTTACTTGACAAATGCCCCTATCCCGGATGTAATAGGCATACACTGTCCAATCACATTTTTCTAATTTTTCACAAACCTAACTAGCCTTCCCCAAACCATCCCATGGTGTACAACAACCTCTTTGAAGTCATTTTTCGTGCTGAATTCTCTCCCATACTTGAACGCAGCGTCACTCAATTTTTGTGTTAACTTGTACCCCTCAAACCTTGGTACACTAGAGTCAATTTCATCATCCTCATCCTTATCCCATGCTTTAGGTTCAAAATCCTCATTTGAGTCCCTGTCTTGGTCACTGTCACAATTTGGTGCATTTTCATTCACCTCTGCACCCCATTCATCAACATTAAAGTTCAGTTTGTTTTGGTAGAATTTTTTTTGGTGCTCTAACATCATACCCATTTTCACTGAACGACCAACCCTATTTTGTTTGGCTTCGCCCATTTCCTAATCTCAGGGCTGCATGGTTGACAACCTAAGGGACTCATTATCAGGTGCTATGCCACTCTCTCATCCACTGCATTACCCTTTCCCTTTGCCTTTGAAGAAATCCCTTTTCATAGCCACCACTCATCCCTCATTCTTGTCTAGCCTCCACCACAACATCATCATCCACTGTCTTCCCCTTTCCCTTTACCTTTGATGAAATCCTTTTTTCACAGCCACCACTCATCTCTCGCAATTGTCTAGCCTCCACAACAACATCATCACCAACTATATCATTAATCTCATCTTTTGTGTATCCTCGGCTTTTCAAACATCGCCTAATAGTTGTTGGATTAACATCATCTCCTCCACCAATGGTTGTTTCTTCACCACTTAAAGCAAACTCACTATCATAAAATTCTACAACTTTAAAATCCAATTCTTCATCAGATTTGTTTTCTTATATCTTTCTTTTTTCTTCAACTTCTATCTCTACTGAGTTATCTGTCAACTCACTATTTTCAAGCACAATCGACTTACCCATATGTGCTTCACCTTCTTCAGAAATTTTTATCTCGTTTTCTTTACTTTGTAGTGATGCACCCTTGCTTGCCTTTTCAGCTTACTTTCTCCTAGACTTTTTAGCAACAGGCAAATCATCCAAACTTACCCAAAATGACCTAAGAGTTGTATCTCCTTGGCATGAACCAGAAGGTACATTTCCAGCACCCTTGTCAGGATTTAATTAATTGTTTTTAGGTCTTTTTCATAGGGGTTCTCACCACCTTAGTTCTTACATTCCTCTTGTTACTATTACCAATTTTAGTGACATTTTGTCTTTTTTTTTTGTTGTCTCTCCCGTTTTAACCTTGTTTTTAGGACTTTTGGCAGCAAAAACCTTCTCTTTAGGAAACCACAACAAACCAAGACCAGTCATATGTTCAGAACTGTGGATACCTACATTAGATGAAGAAGAATTGTTGGCCAATGGAAATTTTATGTTCTTACTAATACTTGAAATAGAGTGACCTTCATGAAGACTATCTCTACTTAACCATTTTCTTCTCCAAAGTGTACCATTTTAAATAATTCATCTTCACACACTATTAACCTCCATTCATAGCTTTCCAGCAGTACACTAGGATTTGATCTCTAGCACCGAACCTAAATGCAATGGAGTCTAGTATTGAGAGTGAGCAAATTTCATCCAAATAGTAATTCAAGTCTACTGTCTTAACACTGACATAGTCAGAAAAAGTTTCACCAGCTGGCCTCCAAAATGCACTTTCAAAATAAAACTTTTGCTTGCTAAAGTGAAGAAAATGGAATGGGAAAAAACATTTATTAACTAACTGAACAATAATAAAAAAAAAAAAATTAAAGCGACCAAACCATTGACAAAAGAGCATTCAAGGGACCACAAAGCTTGAAAGCAAACAAGAATTAAGGTTTCTTAATTCAAAATAGCAACATTACACATATAGCAAAAAATCCCACATGCCCATATGCCCAATTAACACATTCGACACCAACACATTAGTGACTGAACTACCCTACCACATATTCTACCTTTTCATTCATTTTATTCACTAAAATTCTAATTTAAAGAACAAGAATAAAGTAAAATAGCAATGGAATAAGAATCGAATTCATACTTGAATCATATGCTTTACCCATCTTCTTCTCGTTACACCAAAAAGCACTTACAGGGAAGAAGATTTGTAGCCTAATTTCTCCAAATAAGGGTTTGGAAGTTTTCAATTTTAGATTTGATTATGGTTTTTTCTACTTAGATTCGAAAGCCACCAATCCTAATTTGGTGGTAAATGTAACCGCAACTTAGGCTTCTAGGTTTTGTTTTTTCTTTTGAATTGTTTTATTTTTAATTTCGTTTGTGTTTGTTAGAATGGGATTTGAGAAAACAAAATGATGAAATTTCTCTCGAGTGTTCGGAAATAGGTGGTGTGGATGGTTATGAAATGTCGTAAAAACATGTAGGACCGTTATGTTAGAAAAAAAAATTGAGACCATTACATAACTTGTCTTAAACATGTAAGACTAAATTGACAAAAAAAAACTCAAATAGTAAACATAAACTCATAAAGGAAGTAACTTCAAAAAGTTATAATCTTTTTTTTTTTTTACTTAGAGAGAGAAATTAGAGAGAGAAGCTGTCACTTGGGGTGATCTTGTCTACTGTTCACGTTACCACCCGAAGGATTTCTGGCTCCTAGATTTGCTTTCTCTTTCGCTGCTGCTCTTCTTCCTACATTTACTGCAGGGGTAGTTACAGCTTTCTGGATTTTAGTTATATTTTATGGCGTTTCATGGACGGTCAAGGGAGTTCTGGTGTTTTGGATGATGATACTCTTTTCTCTAACATCCGTGCCATACTCTAAAATTTGGTCATGCTTATATTCCCTCCTGGCTTGAAGATAATCTGCTTGGGTTTCTTTTCCCCTGGATGGCCTGACATTCTCTCCTCATGTTCGTATTCTTGTGGACTTTTGGTCTCTTTTGGTTTTCTTTGGTGTAATTTATTATTCAGGAGGAGGTTTTTCTTTTGTGCCGAGTGGGTGTTTTGTCCATGTTTTGTTTGAATTTCTGGGTGACAGTGTATCATGCTCTTTAGATGGACTGTGGAAAAATCTTTTTTTAATTGGCTGCTTGATTTGTGATTTATTTCTCTGTCATTTGGATTTCGCTATACAACTTCTTAGTGCTAAGAAGGTGTTCCCAACTATTTCTGGTTATCTTCCTGAGTAGCAGTGCCGTTTTCTTTTTATTGGATGTTCTAGAGTATTATTATGTCCTCAAATTGACCGCTTGGCTTTTTTTTTTCACTTCTGTATTGTATGTTGCTCTATGCTTTGCTGTCTTGGTGCCAAGGAGTTTTAGTCAAATTTTGGTTACTTCAAGTTTGTTTTGGGCTACTGAGGAGTCCTTGGCTGTTTTGCTCCATTTTTTCATTCTGGCTTTGGAGGATCGAGCTTCTGTTTGGTTTCTTCTGGGTTTCTTCCTGTTCATATCCATATTGGAGAAGAACATCCTTCAGATTGATTGTGGATTTATTGTAGTGTGGTGTTTATTTTAATGTCTAGGACTTGGTTTGCTTCACGCTTATTGTAGTCCAATTGTCTTTATTTATTAATTATTGGTTGCATTAATTTCCTTTTCGGTATCTTTGGCATGTGTCAAATCTGGGTTTTTTTGGCTATGTGTTGTTCTTGATGTTCTTGACGATCTTCATCAGCGTTGTGCGTAGTCGACGAAAATTCAGCTTTGATCTTTAGCAAATTCCACTTTAAGTGTTGTTGGTGTTTGTCTGACATCAGTGTATGGTGATCTGCCAATTCTATGCATTTTGTATTATTTAAGTGCTTTTGATTATATTATTTGTCATCATGGGGAAGAAAAGTTCTGGAAAGAAAAAAAATCCCACTCTTCAAGAGGGAGCACCAGTCCTATTCAATTTCCAATAACCGACAAGCATGTTGAGGCTCCATCTAGTTCGGTTGAACACTTTGAGATGACATCCATGGAATATTCTAGTAATACTGGCACGAGTGAAATTAAAAAATGAGGTAATGGTCTGGCGTCTACCTTGATGTCCGAAGGTTTGGAGTTTATGGATAATGGGCTTGGGAAATTGAAGCAAGGGAACATGGGCCTATCTTTGGATAAACACAATAATGGGCTTGAGAAGAAGGCCTCATCACAGCCCACAGATCATCCTAAACCAGTCCATTCGGGTACTTCTAGCCAAGGGCCCAAAAGGGACTATGACTTGGATTGCAAGTGGAGAGAACCCATAAAATAGCTAACAAATCGGATAAGAACCCAGCTGGGCAGTAGCTAATGTTGGAAGAGGATGAGCGTAGCTTTATATGATGACAACCGTGGCATAATTATGGGATTTAAATTAAAATCCTCACTCCTTGAAGGGGATGTTGTTGAACTTGATTTGGGACACATGACAAGCATCAATAAGGTGTGGGGCTCTTCACTAATTGGATATGTGATAGAAAAGTTTCCGGGACGTGGACCGATTATTGAATTTTGCAAAACATGGGGGGTTCCATTTAAAGCAAATTTTCATGAGAGTGGTTGGATTATGTTTTCTTTCAAAGAGATGAAAATAGAGACTCAGTCTTGCATCAAGGACCATACACCATCTTTGGGAGACCTCTTTATTTGAAAGAATTGCCACCATGCTTTTATTTTGATAAGCATGAATTAAGGAAAATTCCACTTTGGGTAAATCTTCCGGGACTAAATCCACAATATTGGAGTTGTGAAGCCCTTAGTATCATTGGCTCTTTGATTGATAATCCTATTGCCACGGATAGAGTTACCAAAAACCTGGAAAGGAAGGATTATGCAAGATTGCTAATTAAGGTGGATATTTCCGAACCACTTAAAAGAGTGATTAAAATCAGGAATCCTTATACTCAGGAAATATTTGCACAAAGGGTGATTTTTGAATTGGAACCGAGATACTGTAAGATGTGTAACTCCTTTTCACACTTTAGTGGTTCTTGTCCTCAGGAGGATCAAGGGACTACACCTGATTTTCAAAGGGCGAAGACTGATGTAAAAAAGAAATCTACAGGAAAGGAACCTCCAGGGTATATCTTCACTGTCGTTAATTTGCTGGAGATGCACAAGTCCACACCAAAACTGTTCCTATAATTGATAACAAACAAATTTTAGAAAATGATAGGGGGAAACAAGGGGCCCAGGTGAGAATATAATAGCTAAGGGAAAGGAGAAAATGACGGATGACAAATTCACTAAGGGTGTACAAATGGCTATGGAGGGATCGAATTATGCACCTAAAATTGGAAAGGGTGGGCAGCCGTCACTATCTCATATCTCAGTCAAACTTTGAACATGCCAAAGCAAGAGTACTGAAAGGAAGCATCTGGAGGGAATTGATCAGGCTGCTGATACCTCAAGCCAAAATAGGAAACAAACTATTTGGGCAGATGTATTTTTGGCAGAGCTGAATGATATCATCGAGACTTCAAACCAGCAAGGTAATGTACAGAATGGTCCAACGTTGGGGAACCGGATGGAGTGGCAAAGGAGATATGGACAGTTTGCAAGAAAAAGACCAAGGAAGGTACTAAAGTTAACAAGGAGAAAAAAATTGTTACACCAAATGGTGGAGTTGGTCACACCAAGAAAAAGATGGGGCTCCCCCAATGAGGATAGGATCGTGGAATGTTAGGGCGTTAAACCTTCCTCCGACACAAAAGGTGTGAGGGACCTTATGACCCATCATAAAGTGGATATTATGGAGCTTTTGGAAACTAAGCTTCGACTTGATACTCTCCAAAGAATTATGCAAACCACATTTAAGGGTTGGAACATGGCACATGATTTCTTAGAGATTCAAGGGGGACAAATACTCCTTTTATTTAATGAGAATACTACCATGGTGGATGTCCTCTCTTCTCACCCACAATGCCTTCATACAAAGGTGACATGTAAAGTATCATCTACTACTTTTTATGTCTCCTTTAATTATGGGCTTCATTCTATTTCCACTAGACAAGAAATTTGGGACTACTTGAATGCATTGGATATTTAATTGTTACCTTGGCTACTCATGGGGGATTTGAATTGCCTTTTAAAGTTGCATGATAAAGTTAATGGTGCGGAGGTTAAGACATATGATATACGGGACTTCTCCAATTGTTGCTTGAGGAACGGGTTAGAAGATGTCTAACTCTATTGGTTATTACTATACCTGGACAAACCACCATGTCTGGTCCAAACTTGATCGGGTCCTATATAACCATGCTTGGGCAAATTTTGGAGTTGACACCTTAGCAAACTTTTTACCTATGGATGACATATCAGACCATTCTCCTATCATGGTCACGGTTGGGAATCACATGGATGGTAGGCTAAGATGTTTCAAATTTTTCAATATGTGGGCTGAACATGAGAGTTTCTTGGAGGTTGTTAGAAGGGTGTGGAGTTCACCTTGGAACGGGAATGCCCAATTTTGCCTCGACAAAAGAATTAAAGCACTCAAGGGCCCCCTAAAGAGGTTAAATGCTCTACATTATTCTCACATTTCTTCTAGATTAGAGCGTGCAAAGGAAGAACTAGTGGCCGCCCAAGAGGCACTACATGATGACCGAAATAATGTGGAACTACGAAATGAGGTTATCACCATTTGGAAGCAAGTGGGCAGTCTACGCTTGGCTGAAAAATCCTTCTACACCCAAAGGGTGAAGTGTACATTTCTTAACCAAGCGGATAGACGTACAAACTTTTTCCGTGATCTAGTTAAAAGGAACCAAAGGAGAAACCAAATTGTAGCTATAACGAAGAGTGATGGATCTATGACTTATAGCTATGATGAAGTTGGCTCCGAATTCTTGTCCTATTATCAAGATCTACTTGGAACTGAAGTGGAAGTAGTTGATGCAAATATGAATATTCTCAAGGCTGGAAATTTGATAAATGGGGAGCAAGGGGATGCTTTGGGTCGAGATATTAGTAGTGAGGAGATCCGGGCAGCCCTTTGGGACATTGATGAAAACAAAACACTAGGGCCGGATGGTTTCTCTTGGGGATTCTTCAAGAAGAGTTGGGCAGTGGTATGTGAAGATGTTTGCAAAGTAATCTTGGAATTCTTCTCCACGGCTAGGCTACTCAAGCAATTTAACCACACGGTCATTGCCTTGGTGCTTAAAGCCGCTCATGCCCCAAAGGTAAATGACTATCTACCTATTTCTTGTTGCAATGTCTTTTCTAAAATTATTTCAAAGATTATTGCTTGCCGACTCTCACCCTTCTTGGAGAATATTATTAATAGTAGCCAAGCAGCCTTTGTTAATGGTCGATGTCTTATGGAGAACATCTACCTTGCCCAAGAACTTGTGCTTCAATATATTAGGAAACGGGTCTCCCCTAGATGCACACTCAAGATTGACCTCCGTAAGGCATATGACACTATTTCTTGAGATTTCATTCATTCGGCCTTATGGGGCCTTGGCTTTCCAGATAGGTTCATTTTGTGGATTATGGAATGTATCACTTCAACATCCTATTCTATCCAACTAAATGGATCCCTTCATGGTTTCTTCAAAGGTAGACATGGACTACGCCAAGGTGACCCATTCTCTCCTTACCCTTTCACCATTTGTTTGGAGTACTTTTCTAGATCATTGAAGGTTGCTACATCATGTCTGGATTTCAATTATCACCCTAAGTGTGGGGCTCTCAAAATCACACACCTAGCTTACGTCAGTGACCTACTCCTTTTTGCTTAGGGAGACAAAACCTCTATCAAGATGTTGGTGAATTGTTTGAGGAATTTTGGAGATGTATCGGGGCTACGGGAAAATGCCGTCAAGTCTACTATATTTTCTTCGGGTGTTCCACAAGACTTGCTGGATGACATTACTGCCTATTCCGGTTTCTCCCTCGGCAATCTTCCTTGTAGATATCTTGGTGTACCGTTAGCTCCTGCTCGACTAAGGATTGCTCACTACAAGGAGTTTCTGGATAAAATTATGTAGAAGATTGTATCTTGGAAAGGTTTAAACCTTTCATATGCTGGCCTAGCTGAACTTATACAAAGCATCCTTCATGGCATGACTTGTTTCTATCTTCGCATCCTCCCCGTGCCGAGCATAGTGATTGATTGTGTGGTTTCCATGTGTAGACGTTTTCTCTGGCAAGGAAAGAGAGCACTGATTGCATGGAAGGATATCTGTTTCCCTAAGGATGAAGGGGGTCTTGGTTTTCGAGACCTTAGGGCCTGGAACAACTCTCTTCTTGCCAAGACAATATGGTACATCCATGCAAAACAGGATACACTGTGGGTTTGATGGGTGCATCAGGGCTACTTAGGAAGATCTTCCTTTTGGACAGCCAATGTTCGAAAGGATGATTTAGATCTTTGGTAGAGATTACTACAAATCAGAGATGATCTACTCTCGAAGGTGGATGGTCCCAATAATATTGGGCAATTGATGGAATCTTTGCATCATGGTCCCAAGATCAACACGAAACTGGCCAATAACTTTTTCCGACCTTGCAAAATGAGGTTCATTGGGCAAGGATTGTGTGGACTACTTGGACACCCCCAAATTTTTCCTTCACAACTTGGCTAGAAGTGCATGGGAAACTGCTAACTCGAGACCGTATACAGTATCTTGAGATGGACCCGAGTTGCAACCTTTGTCAAGGTAAGGTTAAGACACATGCCTACCTATTTTTCGACTGTCCGTTTGTTCGAGAAGTTTGGGTGAATATCCATAACTGGTTGGGCATCAAGCAGGAGATGTCTACATTACCGGCAACACTGAAATGGTTGAAGATCAAATCACGAGGCACCTCATGGAGAGCGAAGATTCGGCGCCTAAGTGTAGCTGTAACAGTGTACTACATTTGGAGCATCCGTAATAAGGTCATTTTTTATGACCAATTGGCCAATTCTGATGTAATCTGTTTTAAGATAAAAGTATAAGTTTACAGGTTTGTCTACATCTCGAATTCGAGTGCTTCATTTTTCTTTTGACTTGGGCATATTAGTAATCCAACGTTCCCTTATTTATGCCCCTCGGGTATACTCAAATAGTTGTATACTTTGATAAAAAATTAATACATTTACATTTAGATAAAATAAATTTAAAAAGTTTTGAAATAATTAAAATGTAATATTTAAGTTAAAATCAACACACTTATATCCAGGTCGCCTAAGGCCAGCCTCACATGGCATCATGATTTGTAACCTGACGCGGCTTTGCCTGTCAAATTTTACAGCCCGCTTCACAAAGCAGAACTCAGGCCCAAAGCCCACCAAGCCTGACTCAGCCAGCCTGTTTGCCCTTGGCCCTTGCTGTGTCATTTCAGTATTTCATCCGCGTTTGGATTTTGGAATGTGATAAAAAAACTAAAAGGACTCAGAAAAAAAGAAAAGAAAAACGGCATTTGAATATGACAAAAATGGAAAGGGGCAGAGGAATCACGTTTTACACTTCCCAAGAAAAGAAAACGACAACGAAAGTTCCCCGTTTACCATTTGCCATTTTACACATTTCCGGCATTCCCCACGGTCCGTAAACTCTTCGAATCAAAATCAACTTCTCCTGTTGCCACCTAATTTTTCCGTTTACTCTTTATAGCGCGGTTCATGTCGCATTCAATTCATTGATCCCTTGCCTTTTCTTTTTCTTCGTTTTAATTCTTGAAATGATTGTGATCCCATAAAATTCATTTCTTCGCAATTGCACCGTGGTTGAGTTGCAGAGGTAGAAATTCTGGTATTTTATTTTTTTCTGTTGTTGCTATGTCTCTTGATCTGGAATATTTATCGGAGGCTACTTCTGGGGCCTTTGGAGCACTGGTGAGCACCACCATCTTGTACCCTCTTGACACCTGCAAGGCTAAGTTCCAGGCTGAGCTTCGAGCTCGTGGTCAAAGGAAATACAGGTTGGTTCCCAGAATTTCATGATCTGAATTCTCTTTGGAATTGATGTCTTTTATTTCCTTATCTTTTTGGATTTATTAATTGTTGAATTTTCTTTTTCTCTGGGTTTATGTTAAGAGAGTTAGGCGATCTCAATCCATAGTATCTTGATGTAGGCAGAGATTTTGGAAAAAAAGGATAAAATCTCTTCCCGGATTGTATTCGGTTGCTCGTGGATATATCCAATAAACAATTGATCACTAGAACCCAATTGGTTTACTACTTTTTCTTGAGTCTGGAGAGGTAATTTGAATCAAACATTTAACAGGAAAGTTAACAGGAAAGAACTTAGAAAATATTGTGAAAGAAATGGCAGGGGACAATACGTTATTCACCTTATCAACATCAACAATCATTAAAGAATTCTACCAAGAAAAATTTCTCTTAACAACCAAATAACAGGGCCATTTCCAGTAGAAAAAAACTTTGCAAAATCCAAGCAAGAATCTCGATCGGTCAAAGCAAATTTCCTGACCGTTAGACCTGTCTATTCCTCCAATTTTTTCAAGAATCAAGTATCTCAGCCCTTCCTACAAAAATACCTACCTACCTACCTGTACATGTTTGGTGGGATAAAATAGTCAAATGGGTCAGTTTAGACATTCATAAAAGCAAAAAAGAAGAATATCCTCCTACAGAAGATAACATTTTAACAACAAATGGTGGCTTTTTGGTTTCATGTTGTGTTTCAAATTATTAGGTGGCGGACATGGCAGCCTGTTATTCATTATTTTAATTTTCATGTGGGGATAGCAGTCCGATTCTGTAACTTTTCTAAAAAATGTGTAAAACATGTAGTTTATCCTAAAACTGCTCTAATTCTTTACTAGTTCAATCGAGATAACCTATGTACTTTCAGGAAGTGTGCAGGATATTAAAAATAGAGACAAGGTCCTTTCAAGTTTCTCACTCACTGTGCTAATTAGCATTACATAAAATATACATGATTGGTAGGAAAGAATCATGCCTTTCATCTTCTTTAGCTACTAGCTTTCTTGATGAACCCAGGTTAAATAAGACATTTCAGTAGCAGCAAAACCTCAATATGAACTTGTTTTAAATAAAAACTCTTGCTCTCTCTTCATCATTGAAATTGCCTAAGTTCGCGTTTGTGATGACTTCTGTTTGCTGTACTGCTATTTGACACGATTTCTGTCACTGGAAACGAATTATGTTGGGTCATTTGTAATATTTCTTAATTGCTTCAGTGGTATGTTTTCTGCAGGAATCTTTCTGATGTACTCTTGGAGGCTATTTCAACTGGTCGAGTTTTTTCATTGTACCAGGGACTTGGTACCAAAAACCTGCAGTCTTTCATTGCTCAATTTGTCTATTTCTATGGCTATAGCTACCTTAAGAGACTCTACTTGGAAAGGACTGGTTACAGATCCATAGGAACAAAGGCTAACTTGATTCTTGCTGCTGCTGCTGGGGCATGTACTGCAGTTGTGACTCAAGTAAGATATTTGGTTTCAATTTGATCCACAATCCCTTCTTTGCTTTCTAACCTTTTGAAAAACCTAAATTAGTCTTTGTGGGCAGTCTTTGACAGCATAATGAGGACTCTTATCCAATATGATACCACATTTATAGAAGACGGCAATTTTTTGCTATGCTTTCTTGATGATTCTTATGATTGTAGAATCAACAAATGTGAGCTAACTCATTTATTTTTGTCCTGTTATGATGGTTTGAAAAACATGCAGATGGTTCTCATTAAAAGGGAAAAAAAAATCTATTTCTAATTTTTGAAGAACAAGTGTGACTTAAATATGCATATATGATATATCATATTTTAGAAACGTTAAAGAAATATTTGAATTATTGAAAATCAGTTAAAGTAAGCATCTGCTACATCGATTCCAAACATAGATGGTTCAGCTCTGTTTCAAATTTTGAGAGAAGTGTGAGAGGTAGAGTAGTTGCAGATTCAAATGAAAATTAATATCACTACTGAATCAGTTTGCTAGTAGTTGCGGATTATCCTTCATTTGAAACAAACAAAATGGAGTTGCATGTCTCATATTTATTATTTTAGCTAAATGCATGCTCTGGATGAGGTTTTATTGGCCCCTTTATATTATTTATAGTATGTTAGTCTTGAATCAACTGTCGCAGCTGATATTTTGTGAAAGTACAGCAAATGTTAACTGTTGTTACTAGACCTTGAGAATTTTCTTTAAGATGTTTTTGTTGAGGAAAAAGAAACAAGAATAAAAGTGGGGGAATAATTTGCTGATTGAAAAGACATGGAATGATCCATTTCTTTTGACATAAGTGGTGATCACTGGTGGTGCATTTCCTACTCAATACTTCTCTTGTTGATTTGTCTAAAGTCCATAGATATTTCTATATATGGCTAATAGGAAAACTGTTGATTTGTCTAAGTCCAGATCTACCTTAGAACATAGGTACAAGAAGTACAGAACTCAGCCTTATGGAACACTAACATGGGAAAGAAGGATTTAATATATTAAAGCCATTTTATACCTTTATATTCTCGTTTTTGCACATAAATGTTTTATTTGCTTTTAATTTAATAAATTTTATTCTTTTTTTAATTTTAATTTTTATTGGTGTAATCTAATGTGCCAACAATCTACTTCAGTTATCTTATTGTAACAATCTACATTTATATTCTTATTTGCAACTTTGGTGGAATAAATCTTTCCTTTCTTTGCTCCTCCAATATTGTATATTTCTTGAGCGTTTCACAGGATGTGTTAGCATACCATATCTATTGATTGAATTTAATCATGTTACTATTCAGTGTTACATTTTTTTTATGAGAAAAATGAAACCAAACATATTGTTAAATTATTGATTTAATACTTTCTAACGTTAAATTTTCTATTGTCATTCTTTAGCCGCTAGATACAGCTTCCTCAAGAATGCAGACAAGTGCCTTTGGGAAATCTAAAGACCTCTGGAAAACCATCACAGAAGGAAGTTGGAGTGGTGCATTTGATGGTCTTGGCATTTCTTTGTTATTGACTTCCAACCCTGCTATTCAGGTGCTGTTTCCTTCACTTAAAGGGAGCTAGAATTACACTTTAAAACCCTAATCAGTAGTTTGATTTTTTAGTTAGTAGCATCTGAAGCCCAACTAGTCAATTCATCTATTACACTATTAAGAACAAAGATGGTTGCTGAAGTTGAAAGTGATATTTTTGTGCAGTACACAGTTTTTGATCAACTAAAACAGAGACATCTGACGAGCAAGCAAGATATGAACGGGACAGGGTCATCCCCGCAAGCACTTTCTGCCTTGTCTGCTTTTGTTTTGGGTGCCCTTTCAAAGAGTATTGCCACTGTTTTGACATATCCCGCAATCAGGTACCTTTTGCTCCTCTGGATAATCTTCTCGTATCTATCTGCAGATGTAAACAGAACATGACTTGTTTTTGCCTTTAACTGCAACCAGGTGTAAAGTCATGATTCAAGCTGCAGATACACGTGATGATGCCGATAATAAAGAATCCAAACACAAGCAACAGAAGACAGTATTTGCTGTTCTTCACTCCATCTGGAGAAAAGAAGGGGCGCTGGGCTTTTACAAAGGACTCAATGCTCAAATCTTGAAGACGGTGCTAAGCTCGGCATTGCTTTTAATGATTAAAGAAAAGATCTCTGCAACGACATGGGTCCTTATGCTTGCATTAAGAAAGGTTTTGACGAACAATCTGGGTAGAATAAAGGCTGCCTAATGACAAAGAAGCTAATGGCAGCTTCAGTTCCCATGTACAGAAAGTACTTGAAGATTTTGAAGAATAATAGACTTGGTTTTTTTTCCGGCAATACCATCTAGATATCAGCCTGGTAAAGGGAAAGGAAGGATCGAGTCAGAATATGGCTAGGATGAAGCCATTGTGATCATCTCAGAAGCAAATCAGAACTGGAAGCAGATAGATGTCCATTTATATATATACATATATATATATAT
>JAWZTD010000048.1:4049955-4063405 GCA_035221335.1 Echites panduratus
CCTAATGAGAATGGAAGAAGCATAAAGTAAAGATGTTAAAAATATTGGCAACAATAATATATATATATATATATATAATTATATGAGTGCTATTATATTTATGATGTATTTAAACAATCCTGGCTCCTACTTGAAGCAAGATGAGGAAGGAAGACCTGTTTGAAGTTTGATACTTGTCAGAATGAGGAAAAAAAAGAAAATGAAAAAGAAAATCAAAATCCGAAGAGATATCCTTCAAATTAAGCTTCTCCTAAACCTATCCCATATAGGTATCCGATTCCTATGACGACTCCATGTACGTACCCTCCTCCTCTCTATTTTGAAGGGCACAAAGGCCATGCCCATTCAGATTCACAACTTCACAGTATTATTCTTACAGTTTAATAAGCAGAAGAAGAAGAGGAAGAAGATGGCACCTGCATTGATCAGCATCTCCAAGAATCCCTTTGACGTCTTGAACGACGAAGAGGCGGCCGAGGTATATTCCCAGCCACCGTCGACACCCCCGCCCGCCGCTAAGAACAATCATCAGCTTCCTGAAAAGGATACTAATATTAACCTGCAGCCGCAGCAATCAAATAATCTGAATTCTCCTCAGGTGGCACCACGCGGGACTGGGCAATCGCGCGAAAGAAGAAGAATTAGAAATAGAGAAGAGCGAAAGAACATTAATGGCGGAAACACCCTTCAAAATATTAATAACGAAGGGGAAAGCAAGAACCGCATAAATCAAGAAGCTGCTGGTACACCGGCCGGCAGCAGGACATTGGAACTGTTATTCCTGGTGGCTATTATGCTCTTCGGTTTCGTGATGTTCGCTCCTGCAGCTTGGCAGAAACTTCAAGGCTTGGGAATATTTTCGAACGATACTAACTACCTTAAACTGGGCATCCGTAAGATATTGAAGACAATGATGGCAATGATATTGCAATATCAATATGTATACATTAGAGATAATATTTAGGGGCTTGACTAAATGTGATTTGTAATTTTTTTTCCCCAATTTAACTATTAAAATATGAAATCAATCAATTTAATCGTCATATTTAAACAATTTAGCCATTATACTTTATATTTTGGTTAAATTTTATTTTATTTTATTTTTAAAATAAAGACAGATAACCTTTAAATTTGATCACTAGAT
This sequence comes from Echites panduratus, assembly GCA_035221335.1. NCBI lineage: Eukaryota > Viridiplantae > Streptophyta > Magnoliopsida > Gentianales > Apocynaceae > Echites > Echites panduratus. Next base: position 4,051,100 of record JAWZTD010000048.1, read on the forward strand.
ACTTAATTAGAGCTTAACATAAGGCGGCGTGCTCTATAATACTTGTAATATTTTATACTACTTTTGTATTTATATAAATAAATTTATTTATTTATATATATGTGAGAAATACTATTATAGGCAATGAAGCTCAACTGTCTTTTTTTTATAAAAAAAATAAAATCTTGTATAAAATTTTTTTAAGAAATATTTTATTAATTAAAATTTTAAAAGACAAATAAAACCTTAGGTATACTTATTGTTAACTTTGACCGTTAGAAACTTAACTAGAGATAAAAAATAAATTGAGTTTCGTTGCCCATAATAACATTTATGATATATGTATTTTATATATAGTGGACATAATTAGCCAAGTGCAACTGCTAAAAATTGGAACTACTCTTCTAAAGAAAAATTAAAAAATTTTTAATAAAAAATTATTTTCAGGTTTTAATATAAGAAGTTAAGTTTTTGATCCAATTTTTAATGGCAATGGAACTCAAATTATGAAGTGCTTTTAAATCTCTAATGATCAATTGACGTTGCACTATATTTTTTTTTAAGAAAAAATAAATTCTTTTATAGAAAATCATTCTTTGTTTATAAACTAAAGTCTAAAAAAAATAAGTTAAACTTTAGTAGTATTGGATCAAATTTTATTTTAATTTTTCTAAAAAGAAAAGGTTGTTCCTACTGGGTTGTGTACTACAAATTTCACATATGCTATTTTTAGCACTGCTGTCGGTTTTACAACATTGGAAAAGAAATTCCAACAAGGGTATTTCTTGCCAAAAATCCATCCATGTCTTCAATCAATTTTGAGCAACTGAACGGGAAGTGGTTTAGGAAAAGGATTTAGAATATGTGGCAGCTCACTGATCAATGGAATCTGAGACAGAGAATTGGAAGAAGAATAAGTCTAGAAACATATATTAGAGCATGTTTGACCTACCTTTTTTGGTTCTTAAAAGCTGACTTTTGGCTTCTCTTAAAAAAATAGCTTATAATAAAAAGTTGAAAGATGTTTGGTAAATTTATTGTAAAAGCTATTTTTTTTAAGAAAGCTATTTGGTAAATTTATTTTAAAAGCTCTTTTATTTTAGAAAAGCTGTTTGGTATTATAAGTTACATAAGCTATTATTTTTATTAAAATTACCATGAAAATCATTTGATTTGGACAAATCAAAATGTTGATTTATTATTATTAATTTTTTGTATATTAATGAATCTTTTATGCATCTTGATAAATATATTTATAACAATTTAAGTAATTATGAAATATATTTTAATTACTTAAATTTACGTCTTATAACTATTTTTGTATATATTATAATTTTTTAGCTCATTGATAAAATCCAACTTTATTGCAATGAATAATTTTATAATTAACAAGAAAAAAAAACATGATGTCAGAAATGACAATCTAAATTATATGTTACATATGTCTATATATAAATGTTAAAAATAAAAAGTCCTTAGTTGATATTCTTAATAAACATGAAATATCATACAAGCATCAATTATCTATGTCATCAAAGCAGTAGCAATTTGATTATGAATCATATCCATATAAACATCACTAGATGATCTTCTACTACTACATGCACCATTTTCCTCTTGAAGATTTACCTTTTCTAAACTTTCAGGAATATATTCAAGATCTTGATCGCATCTGTTAAATTCTTCATATGGAAGACTTCACTGTCTAACATAGTTATGAAGTGCTGTTGTTTCAACAATAATCTTCTCTTGGTTTTTCAATGAAAATGGCTTCATGTCACGTAAAATATGCCATTTGTTCTTCCAAACTCCAATGGTTCGTTCAATCACATTTCTCAATGAAGAGTGTGCATAATTAAATGTTTCTTCTACACCTTCTGACTGACTACCAACTCTAAAATCTGAAATGTGATATCTTTCTCCCAAATAACCTTTCATACTGGGATATCCAACATCCACCAAGTAATATTTACCTTCAAATATTATAAAACTCAATATTTATACATCAGAAATATAACTACAATTTGATCTACAAAATAAAAATAAAATATAATTAAATATCATACCTTCTGTAGGATGAGGGAACACATGTTTTATTTCTTCAAGCACGCTTGAAAGGATGTGTGTATCATGTGTAGTGCCAGGCCAACCAACAACCACAAAAGTAAATAACATATCAAAATTACACACTAATATTACATTATATGTAAGATACCCCTTTTGACCGATAAAACGAATCTGATCACTTGTAGGAGGAATAGCCTGAATATGTGTTCCATCTATGGCACCTATGCATCCTTTAAAAGAAGGTCAAAACCTTGGATCTGTTCGAACTTTAGCTGGAACTTCTGTAAATTGAAGACTAGGAGCCCAAACAATTTCAATAGCCAATAGACACAAACTATCTAACACTTCACTAAACTTTCTACTCATAGTCTCACCGGATTTACCAAATTTATTCTGGACATTACGATTTGTTTAGCTATGTGCACATGTCCAAAGAAACATACAGACTGCCTCTAGTGCTATCAATTCTCTAGTCGGATGTAACCATCTTTTCCCTTCTAATTTTTCTGTAAGTTGCAAAACAACACTTGCTTCCATCCTAAACATTCTATAACTTTCCATGGGAGTGTTTAATGTTTCACGTACTCATTCCTATCCATCAGAAGAGTTGAATAGATTTCCTTGTTTCATCAAGTATTTTGTGTAATAATGAACTGTAACAGCAGCCCCAGTAGATATAATAATTACAAATTGACCTACTTTTCTTCTTTTTTCAAATGATGTAACTTCTTCTTTGGAAGACATCTGTTTAACAATATTAGAGTGCGTAAGTAAAAAATTAAGAAGTAATACACATAAATAAGCCAAAGATAACAATACACTTCAAGTAAAATAACATCAATTTCATTCATGCAACAATTTAAACAGTAACAAAAACAACTTTATGAGCAAATTCCTGAACTTACAATATAAAATAGTTTCCAAGTAACATAAACACTAAAATTCCTAAAATAAGAAGAGTGACCCAGTATCATTTGTTTTGTTTATTATATTGAATTGAAATCCACTGATCCTTATCATCATCTGTCAAAGGAACAAAAACCAATCTATTTTTTTCTTTTTGAAGAAATTATAATGCAAAGTAAAAGAGGTCATGAGTCAATCTCCACTCATCACTTAAAGAATTCAACACTCGAACATTCTCCAGGATACTATACTCTCCTGTGACTTGTGATGACAATGGGGGAGCAGCACATGTTGCAGAAAAACTTTCCGCACACCCAACCAATTTTCCTAGTGATTCCTTTAAATAACTAGCAGTCCCTATCTTGCTCTTTTGAACTTTCTTGTCTTGTTCCTTAGAAACCATTCCTTTTCTTTTCAGTTGAGTGTTTACCATTGGACTGTTACTTTCAGCAATGTAGTTGATATCATTATCGGATTCAATAGTATGGTAGATTGGACTATCTTCATTTGGTATACTCATTGCAGGTGTCCATACATGTTGACTAGTAGCTACTGTGTCTCCAAAGATGTAGTCCAAATCAATAGCATTTTCTAGCCATTGGTATTGAAATTTGCCATATTTTGGATTTCCCTGAGAAGATAAAAAAAAAAAATCAGATTTTAAAGAATGAGAAACTTTCAATTAAAATAACATTCAAAACCTGAAAATACTGACATTTATCTTTGCTTCCCACCAGTTAAAGTCAGCTTCAATAGTTCCTGTTTCTTGATTCCAACCTAATCCTGTTTCTTTGTTCCTCAATTGTGTCCACAAAGTCCAATCACTTCTTAAACTATCCAGTCTATTTTTTATTTTTCTTCTCTTCCAATTTTTCTTAGCTCTATTATTAAAATCATCTACTACAATTTGCCACCTTGCTCCTTTAAATCCAATTCCCGTTTTTCCACTCCTATGAATCTTATCTATGCTAACTTGAAGCAATATTTTCGTAGATTCACTATCCCATTTTGCATTTTGTTTATGATTATCTGAAATATCTTTTGTAAACAAAGAGCCATCTTGACTAGCCATATGCTGCATAAAGAAACATAATTCAAGAAATAAATTCAGTAGTAAATTCTAAGTGTAATATCACATACATGTGCAGTAGTAAATTCAAGAAATAAATTCTAATTATAACTTTTAGTAATTATTCTTCCTAGTTACTATTACTCTAATTATTCTTCCTAGTTACTATTCTTCATTGTTATTGTTCATCACTCGTAGCACTCACATTTCCCATCCATGTTTGTATAAAAGCAAAAGAAAGGTTGTGGAATGATGACCCATAAAATGCCACTTTAAAAAAAAGAAAAGGCAAACACTAGGCCAAACTTTTATTACATACATTTCTCAATTGAGACATGACCCACTGTAAAGTGGGCATGAAATAATATATTCTTGCTTATATATATATATGTATATTGAAACTTGATTTCTTTTGCTAGTTTTTAACCAAGAATGTGATATATATGTATTATTTAAACAATGAGGAGACTGATATTTTTGCTTAGATATCGCATCTACTTATTAATGTTAGCCTTTCGGATAAAGTAGAACTAAAGCTGCCAACAATTGTGATGTTTGAGCAAGATTTTTCTGTTTAATTTTTTTAAAAAATATTATGTAGTAGTGAAAGTGGTAGTAAATAGTAATGTTTCATTATTGTGCAGACAACTAGAATGTAGTACAGGCATAAAGGGATTTTCATGAAAGCAGCAATTGGTATCCAACTAAGCACCAGAAGAACACCATTCTTGCAAATCTTGCAACAGCACAAGTAGAATTTGCTTGATTTACAAAAATATTTCAGAGTAAATGATGAATCCTAGTTTTCAATTCAATTCTAATAATATCATATTGTCAAGATAACAAAATAATCTAAGTTCAGCTTTTAGGGGAGAATCTCAGAATGATAGCCTTGCAAATTCACAGATCAAACTAATCCACAGAAAAAGAAGACCCACAAATTTCCATACGAAAAACTCAGTTGAACAGATTGATCAAATAGAGAACCAAGAAAACACCAAAACAAATAAACAACAAAAATTGGAAGTGAGTTATTTCCTCAAAGATGAAAGGGGAGAGACCTAGTACTTTCAAATCAAACCCAGACAGGGCAGATATTTCAGAAGCACAAATGGAATAGGGATAAAAATGCTATAAAAAGAGAAATTCCAGCTATGAACTACTAAATCAACATACCAATACAAATGGACTCTCTCAAAGTAGATATGGAAATATTGGGGTTTCCTCCATAGTCGGATCCACCTAGATAATGCTTCAACCGAAACTACTAGTACCCTCCATTGTTGGGTCAGCTTAGAATTCAACTTCTGCATAGCTGCTTCTATCTAATTTTGAGCTTGAAGTATTAAAGAAGTGCAGATCTGATTTTAGAAATATCTAGCTGGAGCTTGGACAACGCTTCAATCAAGGTTGTTATTAGCTTTCATTACTGGGTTACCTTGAAATTCATCCTCTGCTTAGCTGCTGAAATGAAGTTTTGAGCTCTAAGTGCCGGAGAAGTGCAAATCTGGAGTGAGAAATTTTCAGCAGGAGGTTGGGTGAGAGAATAGGATGAAAAGCTCCCCAATTGCAGCTTTTGTGGAAAATGAAACTCATTCGTTTTTTCAAAAGTTATTTTAGGTTTTTAATAGCTTTTACTTTTTTTGTTTGGCTCAACTTTTAACTTAAAAGAGTTTAAAAGTTAGGCCAAACAACACCTTAGTCATGAGATTGAAATGAAAAGATGATAAGGAGGAAGATAAATGGAGAAAAGAAAACAAAGAAAGATAAACAAAAAGAAGAAGAGACAAAGCATGGGGACATGATGATGTAAGGATAAAAAGTTTTTTTAAAAAACTATTTTTATTTTTTTGTAGCTTATAAAGAACGAAAAGAAGGTATAAAAAAAACAACATAAGTTTTTAATATTTGATAGGGCCCACCAGGCATTGAAATTTGAGACAAAGAATTGGAGGAAGAATCAATCCGTAAACAAATATTAATCATGGATTGAAATGAGATGATGATAAAGAGGAAGACAGGTGAAGAAAAGAAAGCAAAAGAAGAAGAAGAAACAAAGCATGGGGGACTTCATGATGTGAGGATAACATGATTTTAAAAAAATATATTTTTTATCAAGAATAAAAGAAAGGTATTTAAAAAAAAAAAACCAGAAGAAGATAGAAAGTTTTCAATATTTGATCTTTTAATTTAATAGTAATAGGACCTAACGAGCGATGGAATATGAGACAGATATTTGTAGGAAAATCAGTCGAAAAACAAATATTAGTCATGAGATTGAAACGAGATGATGATAAGGAAGAAGACCGATGGAGAAAAGAAAACAAAAAAAGAAGAAGAGAAAAAGCACAACAGACATCATGATGTGAGGATAAAATGTTTTTAAAATTTTTTTTCTACTTATCAAGAATGAAAAGGTGTATATAAAAAAAACAAAACAGAAGAAGACAAAAGTTTTCAACATTTGATTTTCAAATTTAATAGTAATATGGCCCATCGAGCTATGGAATCCGAGAAAGAGAATGGGAGGAAGAATCTGTAGACACAAATATTAGTCATGGGAGTGAAATGAGAAGATGATAAGGAGGAAGACACGTGAAGAAAAGAAAACATTTGTTGTACTATACTTTTTACTACTTCAATATGACTTCACTTGTTGTAATATGTATTTTACTACTTCAAAATTGAACCTCATTGACTTCTTTGTAGAGAATATTCCACAAACATATTTTTTTATCTAATTAAAAAATCTTACTAGTTCACCATCAAAAAAGAAAATATAAAGATAAATATAGGTTCAGGCGAAATGTATATTGACTTCATTTCATATAAAAAACATTAATAACAAATTGACACATATAATGAAAAGGTTTTCAATAATCATCGTGTAACTCCAATTGTCCCAGTCGCAAATGTTCTGCTGAATCCTGAAAAGATGTTGAATGACCCTGTGAGGCTATTGTACTTTGCTTCCCATCCACAAATCTTGGAATAGTGAAACTGATACCACATTGAATGTATATATGGCAGTGGTGCACCTGGCCTCATAAAGACTTTAACACAATGATTTCCATTGATAACTTTAGTATCATATCGGTTTGCCTTAATGTTTTTCCTATATTTTCAAAGCCTTTCATGACCTAGGTACACATAAGTCTTTTTTAACTTCTTAGTGTTTGACCTTCTCGTTGCAATAATGAATTCCAACTCTTTGCCCATAAACTCAATGCTTCTTTGCCCATAAAAAACTTGCACAAGCAAAAGATAATGTTACTAGCAACATCGTTTAAAATAAAGAAAAGATTAAAAAAATCATAACACTAAGGAATACCTCATGATTTGTAAAATGAGTTGTATAATCCATCAGTAACTATTGTTTTTCCACTTCATTACTGGTTTTACTGGAACTAATAGTCTAAAATAAAAAAAAATTGTTAACCATGGTTACTGAAATCAGGTTATTTGGGCATCAATGACTTATCTCTAAACAAGTCGGCAAATTAGAGTTAACCAGTATGTCTTACAAAAATGGAAAAAAAGCAACTAACAAAAAAAAATCTAGTTTTATTCTTACTTATTAATCTTCTTTTAACTACGAATCATCTGCCATTTGAGATTTAGATGAAGATGTTGATAAGGAGTTGCAATAGAAGATGAACAAAGATGCTTGGAGAGAGTTTGCTTTGCACCAAGGTTTTGAAATGAGGTTTGTGTTCTGTTAGTAAGTATTTTGCAAAAATTTGTTAAGGATGTACTTAGCATTTATAGAAATAATTGTTTTGCATTTTCTTTTATGAAAAGGGCAATTTGTCTTTTTCATCCTAGTCTTTTTTATCTTGGGTTTTTGGTCTATCCGATCCCACATGTTTGGACCAAACTATATAATGGTCATATATATTTTTTTGGTTATAACAGTCCCTCATGAATTTATGAACTATCGCAATGGACCAAACAATCCTTCTTTGGCCATTCCCATGGCGGAGCAGGTTACTTGTTTGGCACATGACTAACTAATAAAGACAAATATATCATTTTAAAAAAGATTTTTTTCCTATTTGGTCCCACATATTTGAACAAAAGTATATAATGATCCCACATATTTTTTCTCAACTATTATAGTCTCTCATGAATTTATGAACTTCCGTAACGGTTCAAACAATCCTTCTTCAACCACTCTCAAAGCAAATCACATGCGAGCGTATGAATAACTAATGAGCTCAAGTATTTCATTTTAAAAAGCATTAGCAATCATCAAGAATCCAATTTTAATTCAACCTAATAGTGGTGTTGGTGTTGTGGTTTTCAGGTTTCTTCTTTTGCTACTGTCTTGACTACCATCGTTGCAGTAGCAAATTGGTAATAGAGCTTGTTTGCAAATTAACTTAAGAGACATTACAAAAAAAAAAAAGGGAACATCCTTCACTCATTTTTTATTAGTGACTTGGAATCCCAATTATGTTTTTTATCCAAATTTATCGTGAATCATCCTTCAAATTAAAACCCAATTTATTTCTTCAATTTCTCTTTAGCAATGGTGAGTTGAAGGGAAATAGTAAAATTCTAATTTTATCAATTTGTTGAAAGTTGAAATGAGATTCAAAATTCCATGAAATTCAACAACAACCACAAAATGATATCTAATAGCTTAATGTCATATTTTTTGTTTATATAGCATGTATCATTATTTTGATGATAATCTTATTTTGAGCAATTTATTTAGATTACTTTTTCTTTCAATTTAAGATGTACATCCTAATTAATTCTTCAAAGGCAGACTTTGATTATTTATTTATTCTCTCTTTACCATTCAATTTGCAAAAACCTAACTTTTCCCCCAAAGAGTTGATTACCAAGGCAAATGACAAGGGGAATTTAAAAAAAAAATTGGAGTGTTACTTTAGTCTGTTTGATAATTTTAGAAGGAGAATAAGTGACTAAGGTCTATAGAGGAGAAAGAAGGGAACTCACTTTTGGTTCAAACAACTAAATGATTTAACCGATAAGAATGTGTTTATGTCATGAAGATCATTCAATGACTTACAGTATAAGAAAGCTCTATAATGGCAAATGAGAAAACTTGTTTGAATGGGCTTAAGGATATGAGAGGAAAGAAGGTGGTTGATGAAATTAGAATGAGATTGCATAAATCTACAATATATTAGCGATTCTCAATAATTTTACAAAGGAAGTCTTATGTCACATCATACCATACATTGAAGCTTTGATTTGTCTTTGTCAATGAATTTGACTTTAGAAAAAGAATCTAAAAAAAGTTAATAGATTTCATGTTAACGTGCTTCTAATCAGATTTATTGAATACCATTAAATATATGTTATTGCATGTAACATTTTACTATCACATGATATGCATGATAGAAAACAAAGAAAATATGATCTGTATGATATTACATGTAATTGCATAAAATATATGTTTTTGCATGTAACATATTACTATGACCCAATGATTCTAAGCATTCATGAGGCAAGCTTCTCACCAAATGTACCTAGAGTTTTGAGTGAATTCTCGGTTGTGAGAATGGTTCCTGCATTTCATATGTTTGCAAGTATTAGAACAAACTGCCAATGTACCTGAAAAAGCTAAATGTCAAAAATGTGCACCATATATGGAGGAGAAAAGAGTCCTTGCAGAGAAAATGTTAAATGCTCCCTGTTGTTTCAGAAAGTGTTCTAAGTAACAAAATTTCCACTTAAGAGACAACATAGGTAAATTTCCCTTCCCAAACCGCCAGTAAACAGAAACAATCTGTGACAAGAGTGTTAGAATCAAAGATGAAATTGAATATAAGGTGGTTGATGTGGCAATTGATGTGGCAAATGCGAAGCAATTATCGAGTTACTCTGTTCAACAAACACGAACACTTCAACTCAGTTGCTGATACTTTACAGTTGTTGATAGTTTACAGTTGCAAATAGTTATAGGTTTTATAATCTTTCCTTCCATGTAAATTATAATGTATTCATAAAGCTTTCTTCTATATGTATATAAACATCTCGTACAACATTTTGTCTTGAATGAAATGAAACTGTCATCTATTTTTCTCTCTTCTCAATTCAACTCTATTATCATGGTATCAGAGCACAAACTTCCCGATTGCCTTTGATTTGTGTTCTTTCTTGATTGCCAATTGTGTTTTTTGTTCTTCAACATCTTCTCCATTCTGATTTTGTTTTTCATCGTTGTATCTTCTTTTCTCACTAAATTATCAATATGAGATTTCTCTGTTTCTCAACTATGTCGGTTTGTTCAAGTTGAAGATGAACAATCTGGATTTTAACAGTGAATTCGACCTTCATCCTAGAAAGAACAGGAGTCAGGTGTTGGTGAAGACACCTTTCATTGGAATTGACTATACATTTATGAGCACTTCAATGAAGGTAGATCTCATCACAAAGAATAAGATTAGATTTTTGCAAGGTATCATTCCTAAGCCTGCTGTAGGCTATCCTAAAGAATCTTTGCGAAAGCAATGTGACAAGATGGTAATATCTTGGATTTTAAATGTTGTAAGTCCTTCTATAGCTCAAAGTATTATATATCTGAGAACTTCACATGCTATCTGGATTAATTTGGAGCAAAGATTCTCTGCTAGTACTGCTTTCCGCTATAGTGATCTGTTAGAGGAAATTTGTCCCTTGAAGCAAGGAGAGTTGTTTGTTATTGATTGCTACACTAATTTTAAGATATTGTGGGATGGATTGCTTCATGTTAGACCTCTTATTTTTGCAGATTATGTTGCTAATTGTGAGTGTGCTTTACAGAAGAGAATTCAAGAGAATAATGATTTTGATTTCATAATCAGATTTCTAAAAGGACTTAATGATGGTTATTCTGTCATGAAAAATCAAGCACTGAGTAGAGTAACATTTCCTAAAATAAGTCAAGTCTTCAATATGGCTTTAACCACTTAAAAATGGTTACATCATAAGGCTTCTAATGCACAAGTTCTTTTGAATCAAAGTTTTTAAGGAAATAGAGTTGCAGGAGGTAATAAACTTTTTAATGGGGGTAACAAAAACAAACAATTGTTGTGCACTTGTTGTGGCTTCACTGGACATGCTATTTAGAAATGATATAAGTAGTTTTCTGGATACTTGAATCTTGTGCAGACATATGCACATATAATCATGATCCTACCGAAGGTAATGATCTTGGTTATTTGGAAGGAGAACAAACTACTAATCTTGATTCTTCCACATGTTTCACTTTTAATGCTTGTCAGTATCAAGCATTCATTCAACTTTTTAGCAAGCATGACATACAATCCACAGTGGAAGGAGAGTAGACTATAACTACTCTGTCTGTTAATGCCACTTCTTAATGTAATAGTAATGTCTTTGATTTGGATTGAAAACTTTGATTCTTGACTCGGGAGCAACTGATCATGTTTGTAGCAGTTCATGTAAATTTTCTCATTTGACTCCTATTACTAATGTTTCTTTTAGTTTCCAGATGGCACCAAAATTAATGTCTCACACAAAGGTTCAGTTAACCTTATTGCTTCATTAGTTCTACACAATTATTATTTGTTCCTTCTTTTAGATTTCATCTCATTTCTCTTAGCCAACTTGTTTCCCTAAACAATTATTTTATTATTTTTACTAAAGAATCTTGTACAATTTAGGACTTACTCACTTTCAATAAGATTGTCTGTTTCTGCCTTGCCGCATATTAGTGCTGACATGCAACATTATTTAGTTATGTTCACTTCTGTAGAAAATTCCCCTAGCTACCATAATTATTTACTTTGGCACTATAGGTTGGATCATCTTTTTGATTCTGCTCTTTACATATTAAATAAACAATGTATTGCTTTTGTTTTTCCTAAATCTTCTGTTTGTTCCTTTTGTCCACTTGCTAAACATAAGAGGCTAATTTTTCTTCACAGAGATACTAGAACTCTTGCTTGTTTTGAACTCATTCATGTTGATATTTTGGGTGCTTTCATGGTTCATACTATCAATGGCCATTTGTATTTCTTAACTATTGTAGATGATTTTAGTTGATACACATGGATATATCTCATGAAAACCAAGTTTGAAACCAGAACCATTTTACAAAATTTCTTTACACTTGTTTTAACACAATTTAGCAGAAAGATTCTAACCATTCGAACAAACAATGGCCTTGAATTTGACATGCCACATTTCTATAATAGCAAAGGAACTATTCATAAAAAAAACTTGTGTTTACACTCAACAAAATTAGGTAGCTGAGATCAGACATCAACATATTTTGAGTAGGGCTCATAGTCTTTCCTTTCAAG
>JAWZTD010000048.1:4063505-4074688 GCA_035221335.1 Echites panduratus
AAGACTAAATTTTTTTTAATTTAAATCGATTAGAGGAGGGTTTAATTTGTCTAAAAATAAAAAAAAAAACAGATGAAAATGACTTATTTGGTTAAAAGAAAAAATGTTTTAGGATCTAAAAAGATAAAATAAAAATTGTGGACCTATATGGCTAAAAAAAATGTTATAGTATTAAAATGAGGATTTTACCTTTCTTTTTTAAGTTTCTTATTATTTCATTATTTTGTATTTTAGAAATAAATTTTTAATTGAAATATAATAGTATACATTTTTTTATAAAATAATATATAAAAATAGAATAATGTTATTCCGAATACATATAAGTATTGATTAATTTTATATGAATAACACATATACACAATAAAGTATATTAGAACACTTATAATATTTTAATAAAAAAATCATATTAAAATTTAATTAACAAGCCAATATTTTACTGTTTCAAACCACACTTTATACGATATTCACTATTATATTAATAAAATATTAATTGAAATTTTATGTATAATTTTAATAATTATTTTTTAATATATTTTATATACTAAACTTTATAAAAATAACCTAAAAACTCAAAATACTTAATTAATATGGATTAAATTTTTATTAGTATAATATAGAACCAAATCAATATTTCACTCTAAAGTAAAAACCAATAAAAATTAAATTCGATTTTAACTCGATCCCAATTTGAACCCGGTTGATAGAACTAAATCAATATTTTACTCTAAAGTAGAAACCAATAAAAATTAAATTCGATTTTAACTCGATCCCAATTTGAACCCGGTTGACTCGTTAGCATTCTTTGAGTTAGAGCAAAGAGAAGGGAGCCAACATGTGATTATACTAAAGAAAAAGAAAGAAAACCGATCGGGGACCCATATCAAAATTCTACCTGAAAACAAAACCCCACCCAGAAAAGAGAAAAAAAAAAAAAGAAAAACCAGAAAAGAAAAAAACACGCCATTGAATGATAGATATAGATCTGTGAGTGTTTGCAAGACCTCCAGCTGAAGCCCACAGAAAAACCCCATACCCTGAGACAAAATTTCGTAGACTCAGGAATTGTATCGAAGATGATGTCGGGCAATTATACAGCCATTGATAATCAGAGTGTCAGCGGATCCGTGCCGGTAAAAATTGTTGTCTTCGTACTCTTGTTTCATTTCTTCGCTGAAGGTATTGTGTTTTCTTCTATAATTTTTGGATTTCTTTTGGTGTTTTTGATATAGGCAGCGGCGGATCCGCCTGCAGATGTCGCCGTCAAATTCACTGGTATTTTTTATTTGATTGATTTATTAGTTTTTTTTTCTAGAATTTTTGTTTAGTTAATTGTTTGAATGAATTTGTGTTCAAAAAATGGAGTTAAATGTTTCAATTTGGTTGTTTTAGAGTCGAATTTACAGACATTTCCACCTTCTGTTTCACAAGGCAAGATCGCCGGTGGCTCTGGACCACCTCGTGATGCTGATGGTACGTTTTAGGTATAATGTGTATATGTGGTGCTTTTGTTTCTAAGGGTTTATGATTTGATTTAATCGTTATGAATTTTATTTTAGTAATTGCGTTTGCCTATGATGGTATCTATGACAAACAATTCGAGCTGAGTAGTGGCTGGATGAGTGTGATGCGTGAAGCAAATGTTATTTAGATAATGTGGGGATGGTTACTTCCATCATTTGTTCTGTTGGAAAATTTTAGGTTTAATTGGTTATGGATAAAATTGTAAAGAAAGTACTGATCTATGCGTAAAATTTATTTACTTCCTTAGTTTTGGATGGAGATGAATTCAGAAACCAAAAAAGCAAAATCACGGAGGTTAACATGTGACACTTTGGACCATGTGTATTTATATTTGTTCTCGTGAGGCCTTAAGTAATACTCTTGACATTCCAACTTAAGGTAGGTTCACTCAAAATACATGGGAGGGAATTGGGATCCTAACATACTTAGTGTTCTCATGTTGTTTACCTCCTATATAAATAATATGTATAACAAGAAATTCCGACGAATTATATATTTAAAAACATTGGGATTTCACAATACTCGTGGCGGTACTTCTGAGTTGGATTTGAATTACTACTGATCTCCAGGTGTAATTTGTTCTTCTAAATATTGGAGATGTTAAGAAAGGTGTAACATGGTTTTCCTCTGTACTCTTCTGTGATGGAATATTCAAAGATTAATTGCTGTCCTGCTTAATGAGTGGCTTTGCATTTCCTGGGGTTTGTCTCTTGTCTGTTACATTATTACTGTTCTCTTTTATTTTATTTTATTTTGCATTGATTTCAAAATGACTTAATTGTCTTTTGGTTTCTTTTCTTTTGTCCTTTTGCCGGGTTAGTAGTTTGTGGCGGTCTAGGTGAAGGGAAAAACCCTGGGTATTGGTCTACTGTTATTTTTTCTGCATGGTGATGTCAATTCTTTTTTACACTGAGACTGATGCCAGTTCTTATGCTATCAGATTTGAGAGTATCATGCTATTTCCTGTTGTTTTTGTCACTTATCCAGATGGGATTTGGGTAGAGACAATGCCCAATCGTATTTTATTAATAAACTTGAAATGGGGAATAAAGGAGTCTGAAGAATGATGTTCTTGACAGCATTGGCTGCATTTGGACAGCCTATTTTGAGTTTTTGAAAATTGAAAATTGGTAAATACCTCATTTGTTTAGTGAATTTGGACATTTCAATTTTCAGAGATTGAATCAAGTAAACTGAAAATTAGAAAATAGCTGGAATCTATTATCAAATCCTCAGCCCAAGTGAGATCTTGCCATTGATTCTGGATGTTGTTTTTTTACACCTTATTTTCCCCTTATTCTGTTCCTCTTCCTCTACCGTTTTCTTTTTTATCTCTCTGCGAAACAATCTCTGTTTGCATCTCTTTGCGACTTGCAAGATCTATCTTTTTTCTATATGATAATTACCCAATATACTGTCAAAATCTTCCTTGTTCTGTCTTTTGATTCCTTCTTTTCTCCATGTAAAGCAATCCGTGCAAAGAACTTCCAGCCGACTTCCCTTCTGGAACCCTACCAGAAATATTGAATTCAACAAACCCATCAACCAAATACCTTTGCAGAATTTCCGAAAGTAAATTCATTCAAAATTCAATTGGGTTTAAAAATTTTGAAAAATTCACCTTCTTTCCTTTGGCGTTGTATTCTTAGTGTAACGCTCTTCTCCTCCACTTTATGAATTTCTTCTCCTCTGTAACGTTGTTTTCATTTTTTTCTTCCTAACAAGATAAAGCAGATTTCTCCTTGATTTTTTTCTTCTTTTGCAATCTTTTTTGACTCTTCCAGAGAGAAACAGAGACTGTGCTTCTCTCCCTTCCGGGACACCCTAGTCGGAGGGTGGAGTGGTTAGCGCAAAGACCATAGGGCCCGAGTTTGAATCCCATCAACATCCTCCTGGGTTTGAGGCCAGTGCGCATCTATAGATTGCTGTTACGGGCTAAAAAAAAAGTGACTGCACTTCTTCAGGATAGAAGAAGATAGGTTTGATATGGTAATTTGAAATTTTCCTAGGATAAGAAGGGTTATTTTGTAGTTTACATGTATAATTGAAAAAACTTATAACTTTATTATCCAAATAGAGATTGAAAATTTGAAAACTTTATTTTAAGTTTTATAAGTTAAGAAACCAAAATTAAAAAATTGGATCTTTGTCCAAATACACCCATTGTGTTTAGTATGCTCAACGCTGCAGCATCAGAACTGTTTCACTGTAATTCAACTCAAGTTGTAGGCATAAGTTTATAGATACAACTAGTTGAAGTGATAATTTCTATTCATCCTCTTTCTATACTTCCGTTCAGATGACTAGAATTGCAGAAGAGGGGTGGTTAAGAATCTAGAGTTTTAGCTGATACCTAGGAGGATGGTGTTACTACTGGTGAATTTTGGCATAAGAAAATGGAAAATAGCTTGGTGAATGGAATGAATGTTTTTTTTTTTTTTCAATTGGTTCTACTTCAACTTGAATGAGGTTTGCTTTTAATCTTTTGCATTATGCAGAATTAAAGGTCATTTCTTTCAGTTTATTTGCATTTTTTGTTTTTTAATAAATAATTCTCTACCTGATTTTGTTGTGATAATAGTTTTTTATTCTTTTCTAAAGATTCATCTTTTATAATGCACTTAATTTCCTTTTGCTGCTGTAGATACATTCTCAAAACCTGCAAATGGATCTGACAATAACCGGGAAGGTGGTTGGTTACGGGCTTTCACAGTTGATGCTTATAAGCCTTACTTTGATGTTGACACCTCTGATGTATTGGAGAGAGTTTTTGAATCCCTCTTCCCTTTTAGAGGAAATTTCAATGAGAAGACTGCAAACAACCCTGACTTGTAAGTCATTCTCTTGTTTTGATTGAGATAATGACCTTTATGTTTCCTATTTTTGGTTTGATTTAGATATATTTTGCCATGGTCTACCTGCATTCTTTATTGTTCCTTAGTTGCCTTGAAGTCTTGTGTGTCGTGGGCACGCAGATTTTGTTTAAATTAATTAATTCTTATGGGCTTTGTGCTTTCCAGATAAATGTGATTCCATGCTCATATAATTGTGTAAGAATCATGATGGAGAATGTTAGATAAAATTGGTGTATCCTATTTGCATTGTCAATTTAATGTCCTTTACATCAGCCATTTGTCCAATGGATAGAATATACATTAAGCTTCTAGTTCTAGAGTCCACATAAGGCTTGAAGCTGTTACTCCTCTTGGCCTCTTTTTACTTGTTTTCTAAATGTATTACGTCTCGGCGTTCTAAGTAATCGTTCATGCCTGCTTACCATAAATAACCTGAAGAGTGGTGAAAGGCAGAATGGTGTCGAGCCATTTTCTCTTACATTTTAGAAATGCAACAAGAGATGATTAGGTTATGCTACTGCTTTCAGAATCAAAAAGTTGCAGGAGATTTTTATATAAATTTAATTTTATGTAATTTTACTGATTGCATGATTACGATAATCTTTTTAACAAATTTATGCAAGACATGAATTTCAATCAAAATGTTAGGTTGGGTAACTTTGAATATGTCCTTACATGTTCAAAGGGATGTCTTGGAAAAAACCGCTGAACTGAGGTCAGTCATCAATTATTATTATTTTTTTGAGTTTGTAGTCACTATCTGTGGATGCGTAGCGCCCAACTCTCATGAAAGTGCTGGTGGGATTTGAACTTAGGACCTATGGTCTCTACGCTTACCACTCGACCCATTGGGGTGTCCCCGAAGGGACTAGGCCAGCCATCAGTGTCACATGACTAGAACCACTTAGACTAACCCTGGTGTATCATATGCTGCTAAACCTCTTAGTCATAAGATCATTCATTCCATGATTAATATCGGTATTGAATTCTTCTCTGTCATTGTGAGCAAATTTACCATCTAACACTATCATTCACTGGCTCATGGCTTTGACAACCCAAAAAATAATGAAAAATATCTGTTCTCAAAATTTCCTCTCGTTAGAATTTCTAATGGAACATTGGTGACGAACTTGATCCTACCCTTGTTCAAATTTCTTCTGAGTTTCAAATTATTCTTATCTGATGTCTGTGTGAGAATAGGTTTTTCCAGCAGTTTAAAATTGGAGACTTTTTTTCATCTATTTAAATAGTTGTGTTTATTATTCTTTTTCTTGAACTTCTTTAACAATCATAATTACCTTGTTATTGCAGGTATGGACCATTCTGGATATGCTCTACTTTAATATTTGTGGCAGCTTCAATTGGTACCTTTGTTACTTTTGTGTCGCACAAGCTGCAGAATACAGAATGGAACTATGACATTAATTTGGTGACTTGGTCTGCTTGTTTGTTTTATGGCTATGTGACTGTTGTCCCGCTGTGCTTATATGTGATTCTCAAATATTTCTCTGCCCCTGTTGGTCTCGTCCAGCTGTTATGTCTCTACGGCTATTCTCTATTTATCTTCATTCCTGCACTGGTAAGCTGCTCTTGGTCTATTAGTTGAGCAAAATTCTATAGAATGCAAGTAGTTTAGTTATCCAATTACTTTAAGTTTTTCAAAGAGTTTCATGTCATAAATTGACAATGTAGTTCTAAACTTTATGTCTAGTAGAACACCCGAGGGATATATAATATCATCAGGTGATGTAACAACTAACTTCTTAATGTACTAATGTCGCCTGCCATGTCAATTTCAAACTGAATATTTCAGCCGAGATGAGTCAGAAAGTGATTGTACATTGATTTTTCACACTTTTGTCGCAACTCATGTGCCAATTGTTTGCTGACATGTCATTTTCTGCGTCTCCATTATCTTCTCCAATATAAGAAGTGTTGTCACATTGCACGTTTTGTTGATTCTTTTAGATACCTTCATGTAGTAATTCTGGATTTGGGGTGTAATTCAAAATGTATTCAAATGCATCTATCTTTGAATGATTTTCATATTGTCTTTGAGACAATTGATTAATGCTATACTTCATGGTGAGTGCCCATAGCAAGGTTCTTGTTTATTTGATTATTTATGTTATAGTAGAGGTAAAATTTAGTGAATGTTATTGTTCAAATTATTTTTCAGTTCTGCAACCTGAAATGCCTTATAATATGCTTGCAGTGTCTGTCTGTTATTCCCTATGAGATATTCAGATGGGTGATTGCTGGTGTAGCGGGATTTATGTCTGCCACCTTTGTTGCACTCAATCTTAAGAACCACATTAACTCCGCGGGTGAAAGGTGGATCTTGATTGTGGTTGGAATATTTTTGTTGCAGTTGGCTCTTGCTTTGGTGTTAAAGGTCTACTTGTTCACCGTCAAAGTATGAATAGAATTGCAATAGCTTTTAGCCGCAGCCTTCTCAAGTAAAACTTGGAGTCAAGTCCTCATTACAAAAGCTATTACATTTATTCATTTTTGATGATACATACCGGATCATTGTAACTATAGAACAACTACTAGCACAGGTTAGTTTCTTTCAGTTTCATGTATTGTGGAAAAACTTCTTGAGATTCTTGGATATAATGAGGCAGCATGGTGTGGTTCTAAAGAAAACTGCATTAAGGATCAAATACAAGCAGGAGTTGTGGAAATAGAGCTAATTACAGTGCTCTGTACTTTCTGGATTCACTTGTGCAAACCTTTATGAGAAGCTTTCAAGGAATAAAGATTCCAACTGTTAAGCTCAGAAAATAGACCTTTGGTAGTTTATATCGGACTTGTCCGTGGCTGCTGTTTTATTATTTTTAGTTAGTGGTTTTAAAAATTATTTTTAAAATTAATATAAAATCTTTTAGTAACATTAATATTATCTCTTTTTTTTTTTAATAAAAAATGGAAATGAAAAGAGATTGAAAATTGCATGGAACAGACAAGTTATGGTTGCAATGATGAGGGATTATACTGACATTAAGAATTATAGATATCTGGATGGGCGAATTTAAATTTACCTAAATAAAAGTTAGTGGCTCAAAAAAAAAAAAAAAAAAAGCGCTTTCCTTACAGTGAGGGATGCACTTGCATCAGTACCCTAATTTTATTGAGCAATTAGTCAAACGTTAGAAATCACTTTTTTTTATTTTTTTTATAATCGGTGTTTTGGTTCAATTCTTATATGCATCTTAGGTTAAAAATTACAGTAAGATCGAATCAAAGATACGATCACAATTATGTAAATTGTATCTTTGAACCACTCAACCATACCATACTTGCAACTTTAGAAATCACTTAAAAAATAAGAAGAAAAGGATCGGATTTTAAGATTTTGGGAAGCCAAACTTCAAAAAACACATAATGCAAATGAAACAAGACCTAATCTTAGGTCAAATTAATAAAGATTTCCTCCAGTGAAATATCTATAATTCAATTAGCCGGGTTGGTAGAGAGCCACTTTTGACTCTTTTATATTCAAGAAAAAACTGAAAAAGTAACAAGAAGATTGCCGTAAATCTTTATATTGGGTGAGGCTGGAGCTCCAGATTTCACCCAATGATGGTAGGCCTACTTCTTATTTTCTTTAGTACAACAAGATCCATCCAACAAACCGATGAAGAAGTCAGCTCTATAAAAAAAATATATATATATATATATACACAAATGTTGTAAAGTGTCAAGGTACTTTGAAGTATTTTAGTTAAATATTTAACAGTTAAAATTAACAGTCAATTATATTTTTTAAAAATATAATATAATATAAGCAAGTACCCTTAGGGTTTAATTTATAAAAAATATTTTCAAAAATAATTTTTTTATAAAAAAATTTATTTTTTCTTATAAGTTAATTGTTAACTTTGAGAGTTAAAGAATTATTTAAAGCAATCCATTTGATGTATTTTATTACATTATTATATATATATATATATAGTTTTATTGTAAATTGATGATATTTAGGACTTAGACAAGTCATAATGAAACAAGAAGTTTGATCATGAAAGACAAATGGTTTTCTTGCACATAAGGATATGACTTAATGATTAAAATGAATTATTTACATAGATTAGGATTTTTATAAGATTTAATGATTAAAATGAATTATTTACATAGGTTAAGATTTTTGTAAGGAGTCATACTTTAAGTGAAGTAGTAAATGTATATACATAAATTTGAATTGAATATTACTTATAAAAGAAAATGGTATTCTGATTACATCAAAATAATCACAAATTTTAATTTAATAATTAATGTCCGAAAGAGAGAGAGAGAGAGCTGGGGTAAACAAAGGGAAAAAAAAAAAAAAAAAAGAGTGGAGGTGTTAAATTATTACTTCTTTGCAACAAATGCTTCCATATACTATAACAGAGGAAGAAACAAAAGAGTGCTAATTTGCATACAAATGGGAGCATATACACATAATCCCAACAAAGCTAAAGACGACTTTGATGCAAAAGTTAGAAACGTGCTCTTTCTTCAAGAGGGCAATAACCCTACTTGCAATACACAACTAGCCGACAGAACAGAGCCATTTCCAATAGAGCAAAGACTACTTTTAACCTGACATGGTATATTTTAAGGGCAAATGACCTTTTTAATCCCTTTAACAATTTTGTTATACTTCTTCGTTATTTTGAATTTTTAGATTCTTTAACAGTTTAAAAATTATCAATTTCATTTTTTTTTTAATAAAAAATCATATTTTTCGTGGAAAGTTCCTCAGTTAACCATTCCCTTAAGGGCCTAATAATTATTGTATATACTTTTTAAATAAATTGTAGTGGTTGCAGCTCCAATAGTTTTCATCAACTGCAAAGTGCAAACCACACCGACTTCAAATTGCAATGATTTTATTATGCATTCTGGAATGATTTGGTGCCAGGCTACCAAATGCTGCCATTAGAGTCAAAGCCTGGATCCTGGATTTGAGGTTCGTGGGGACCAAGCCAACAAAAGACTATTATTATAAGCTTTCTTGTGTAAGCTTCCATTGGCCACAAAATTCCATGGTTTTTGGGCTTTGCTTTTGTCTTTAATGTTGTCATGACTCAAGTCAGTATTAGCCAGTCCATAACTTCTGATTTTGATTTAATTAAAAAAAATTAGATAAATTTCTTCAGCATTCTTATAATTATTAAATGTTGATTTACATATTATTATTATTGTTGTTGTTTTGAAGGTGCAGATGAGTCAGTGGGCATGGGTTTTCACTTGTCATTAAAATCGTTTACCAATCAATGCAATTGAAGAGACAAAATTCAAAGGGTTGGTTAAATTTCAAGGTAGAAATTATCCAAATAAATGACCGAAATGTTTCAGTACTATTTATTTAAGGATTTGGTCAATCTCTAATTTTTATTTATTTATTTTTGGTTAATATTTGTGCTCGCGTTTGTAGTCAAAATTTTACTGTTTACACACACACACACAACCAAAAGGCACATTTTCCTTTGCAAGAATCTCAAATGGTTCGCTATTGCACACATGTGTAGGGTGAAGTTTTCTTGGTCAAGTTTAGAGAGAAGAAAAACCTAAGACCCAAAAGCTTGCTCCCTTTTAATACCAACTTTCTCTTAAAACCTAAATCTTCATTTCTTCCTTGTTAGCTCTTTTCTCTCTTCTTCCACTTTCTCCAAAATACAAACATATTATTGGGCACCATTCTGCTAATGGAAAGGAAGGGCAAAGTGGGATTCGTATACTTCATTCTACTGAGTCTTTTGGCCCTGAAACAAGTAGTTCTTGGAGCTAGACCTCTTCAAGATCAAAAGGATGATCAATTTCAATTCAAATCGAATAATTTTTTCGGTAGGAGCAGCATGGATAATGATGGTGATGGCTATTTTGCAACTATCAATCGAGAAGTTCCATTCTCTCCTGATCCTCTGCACAATCGGTGAGAGCTTATTACTTAGGTATATACATATACATAGAAGGCAACAAAGAGTTAGAAATGTAGATAGATTCTTGATCCCACAACTCCATGTAATGTTTAGGATTCAAGTTAAGCCATTCTTTTTCTTTATTTCTAAAACCCTTATTAGATATGTGCTGAAAGTATATTATACTTCTTTGGTTCATAATTCATTCTTTAAGTTTGACTTGCATTAATTTTGTTAGAAACAGCAAATATATGCTTAGGAATTTTGAGGAGACAGCGGTTTTTTTTTTTTCTTTCTTAATGTCTTCTTGTGCCGATGTAAAACAAGGAGAAAATATGTTCATATGTTGGAACAAAAGGTATTTTATGAGATTACAAATATCTTTTCAATTAAAATGTTCGGGCATGACTTAATGATTAAGAGGTGAAACTTGTTTAATACAGATCTTGGTTTAATTTTAGTAAATTTGTAACCACTAATGATATAATTAAGGTACGCTTATCGCTTGTAAAAAAAATTTTATTTGATTCTTTTTTTTTCTAAATAGAAAAAAGGACTAATTATATTAGCAAAGCTATAGAAAGAAGATTAGACGAATTGGACCAATTGGTAGAACAAGAGCATTTGGAGACCAAATCCCAAAACGACCCTTCCTTTTCTTGTGGACACTCCCTATAGATGGGATTCATTTTTCTAATTTTCGTGCAAAAGAATAGTCAAGGTTATTGGGTTAGTATGTCATAGACCCTTTAAAAAGTAACAAAAACCTAGATTATAGTATTTTACTTTAAATTCTATTAATATCTTTTTAAATCAGATATCCATAAATTGTCATTATGATTTAAAAAAAAAAATGGTTAGAATCATAATTAAATGTATATATATATATATATATATATAT
>JAWZTD010000048.1:4104943-4116543 GCA_035221335.1 Echites panduratus
AATAATAATAATAATAATAATAATAATAATAATAATAATAATAAATGAACCATTCTGTTTTGTCCAAGTCAAATGATTTTCATAGTAATTTTAACAAAAATAATAGCTTATGTAACTTGTAATGCCAAACAGCTTTTCTAAATGAAAGAGCTTTTAAAATAAATTTACGAAACAGCTTCCCTAAAAAAAATAGCTTTTATAATAAATTTACCAAACAACTTTCAGATTTTTATTATAAGCTATTTTTTTAAGAGAAATCAAAAGTCAACTTATAAGAACAAAAAAAGATAGGCCAAACATGCTCTAAAAATGTAATAAAAACATAAAATTCTAGAAAATAACCCTATCCAACAAGGAAAAAAAACTTGATTTCTAGTAAAAAGGACCAATTGCATCAAAATTGAAAAATGGAGGACCACAAACAAAAAAAAACCTTTTTGGACGAGATTTTTGCAAATAGAAAATAGTTGACGGACAAAAAATACTAATCTTCCAAAAAGATATCCATTACGAAATAAAAATTTTTTAATTAGAATGATATCTATTTTAAAATAGGGAATGTAACATTTTACTACTCTAGAATGCTTAGTACATATTTTGGGCTCCAATCTTTTGGTACTCTATGTGCCTGATCTTTTAGGACATGATTAAATTTTTTCTTTGTGTGCAAGAGAGTGTCACATAAAAGTATAAAAGTGTATTAGAAGATTTGGAACCCATATCTTATGATATACTCTAGTTACACCAATAAAAATTTTAGGAGATTAGCCATAGTGGTATCATATCTTTTGGTCAAAGTAAATTGTAATATCCGATATTTATTTTAACCAAATTAGTACCCATACTATTTACGAACTGTCAAAGTTATACTTCCGATCACTTGACAGTAATTTTCAAGCCAAAAACTCAATTTTTCCTTAAAATTTCCATGTTTTGGGTACTAATTTGGCAGCTCGTAAATAATATAGGTACTAATTTGGTTGAAAAATTACTGTCGAAGGATCCGAATTATCGCTCTGGCAGCTTGTGAATAGTATATGTACTAATTTGGCTAAAAAAAAATTAGATATTACAATTGACTTTGACCAAAAGATAAGATACCACTATAGCTAATCTCCCTAAATATTTAATTTCACATGTAACTTTTAATTATTTTTATATATTTTTTATAAATTAATCCTTGAAAAGATAATTTAAACCTTAAGGAGGTATTTTTAAATTTTTATCTCATAACCTATATAATAATTCATTCGAAAGATTGATGGAGTTAGTTCCCAACATTAATGGTCTTGGTATATATGGTCTTAATATTTTTTTTTACCATTAAAGTCCCTATAACCTTTTTGAATTGTGATCATAATATTTTTTAAATTTTCGACACAACTCTGTCACTTTTTGGAGACCATAACCACTAAATTTTAAAATTTTGGGACGAAACTTATTAATTTTTCACTTGATTTTCACCAAAAGGTAGCTGGATTTATGTCGAAAATGTGAAAAAGGATCATAATCACAATTCAAAAAAGTTTTGAGGAATTAAAAAAATTGAGATTATATCCATCAATATATAAAATTTTGGAAACGAATAGCACAAATCTTCCTACTTAGTCCATTCTAATTTATATGTTCTTTTGGAAAAAAAAGAAGTTTCAAAATACTAGTCCAATTTCAAGAGGTATATAATGTATTTTTTTTTCTTATTTTATCTTTTTTTTTTTAAAAAAAACCCTTTACTATTTATAAAACCTATACCTATTCTCCTAACAATTAAGGAAATTCTAGGCAATTACTAAAACATGATTACTCAATCTTGTTTTAGCTCTTTTACGTATATTGAGAATACAAAAAATAAAATGCATTGACTCAATTTAAATATCAAATAATTACTAATTCAAAAGAATTATAAGGATAAAAGTGAAAAATGAGAATTAAATTCTTATAAAATTTTATAACGTAACTTATATTGTAACTTATATTATGAGATAAATTTAAAAGCATAAAGCACCTAAGGAGGCACTCATTAATTATAAATTGAGATCGTGGAAGTGGATTGTAGATGTTTTATCTCAATTTTTATAAATTACAGAAAAATATATTGAACTTTAGATATATTTTATCGTGTAATATATATTATTTTATTTTGTGAAGTAAAAAAGAAAATAGAAGATCAGAAATTCTATATAATTTCAGAATAAGCATAATTTTGAAAGACAAAAACGAAATAGAAAAGAAATTTTGAATTAGAATCTAAAAACTAATCCCAAGGTTGCACCATAGATCCACAAAATCAAATGTTCCACATTTCTCCTAAGATCTACATCTATCCAGCAAAAGCAACTAAACGAACGTCACAAAAGATGCAGCTTTGACATTTACAATAAATAATTGCACGGATTCTCTGGGACTGGAGCCCAGTTACAGCTTCAGCACCCGGAAAAAAAAAAATTAGCCCAAAACCAAGCTTTTGATTTGTTTTTTTTGCTTTGTAATGGCATGGCCTTCTTCTCTTCCTCATCTACTGTCACTTGCGTTTCAGCACTTTCTTCATTTCTCAAAACCACTGCAATTTCTCTAGCAATTCTTGCCACCCTCCTCTTCTACTTCCTTCTCCTCCCACGACAATCCTCACCATCTTTCGATCTTTCTGATTCCCATGAACATTCTTTTACAACTGCCTTCTTTCCCCATAGATTGCTTTACACCAATAGTGCAGCCCCTTCTTGTTCGGCTTCAAATCTTACTGATTCCGATGGCCTTTTTAACTACTTGTACTTCCATTTCTGTCTTTTTAAAGAAAACCCCTCTCTTTCCGTGCCTTTTCTTGCTGTTTTTGTTCTCCTACAGTTCTATGTTCTTGTCAAGACAGCCCAGGATCGGTTTTCTGTGGTGGTCACGAAGCTCGCTGCTCACTTGAATCTCTCACCCTCCATGGGAGCTGTGACCCTTTTAGCCCTTGGTAATGGTGCCCCCGATGTCTTTGCATCTGTGGCTGCAGTTCGGGGAGGCCAACCTAGAACTGGATTTGGGGCAATTCTTTCGGCTGGGACGTTTGTTTCTGCTTTTGTTGTTGGTTTTGTCGCCATATATGCCGCACCTTTTGCTGTTGATCCTGCTCCTTTTGTTAGAGATGTTCTTTTTTATTTGACAGCAGCTCTATTTTTGTTTTATGTTTACTTGAGTGCCGAGATTTTTTTATGGCAGGCAATTGGATTTGTTGGGTTTTATTTATTTTTTGTTGGGTTTGTATTTTGGATGGATTTAGGGATGAATGGTGGGAAAGGGAAGGGGAGGAATCGAGGTGAGCGTGGATATGAGCTAGTGACAGTTGATAACGGCGAGGAGTTAAAGGGCTTGCTAGAGATGGATGAAAGTGATGATGAAGAGAAATTAGTTGTCAGAAAAGAGCGAACTTTGGGGTTTTGGCAAACTCTTGGAAAGGTATTTCTGGATTAATATCTTTTGCCCTTCTATCTATGCTCTTAATGCCAATTTACTTTTCCCGTTTCTCCGATTGATTAGTCCTTATCTCTGTGTCATTTATGCCATATTAATTGGATGTTAACGTTGTATTACTTGTCTTGTAGATGGCTTCCCCTAGTGCAAATTTATTCCTAATTCAATTTATACTGCACCTATACTAGCTGGCTATGAAGGACCTGCTTTAGCTAATGAGTTCAACTTTGGTTTCTAGATAAGTAACCGGACAAATGGATGGCAATGCATTGTGATTCTGGCCATATTTATAAGTAGGCAAATGAGCAAAAAAAAAAAAGAAAATGCAGAGGCAATATAGCATTAATGATATTAAGCTATGAATAATAAATCTTGCATAAGGATACATCGGAGTGGGCTTATCCAACTAAACGAGGGCTGCTACTCCTTTCATGGCAATTGTCTAGTCACCAAGAAGAAATGTGTTGCAAAAATTACCTTTATTGACTTTTTCTCGGGCTCTGAAGCCTACATCCAAGGGAATGCTTGTGCAGCAAAGACAAATGCATCCCTGTAGAATACTGTCAACGCATGTTTGATGTAACTGAATCATTAGGAATAACAAGTCCTTTGAACAGTCATTTTTATGTTTCATCTTGGTGGCCAGAAACATAAATAGACTAGAAAACAGATAACCCATTTAAATTAGTATTTGGTGGGTCTTGCACATAATTTTATCACCAGGCTTCCTTTGGTATAGATTTCATGTAATAATTGGAGGTTAAAGATGGCTACCTAGAACACCGCCCCCAAGAAACCATAAAGCTCTTCAGGCATTGTATTTGGTCTCGAGTCTTGCTAAGTTACCGGAAACTGGTTTATAGGAAGCTGAGAAAAATTTCATAACTTCCACTGACAGAAAATGGAAGAAAGTCACAGTTGAGGATAATCCTGCACTGAGGTCTGTATCTTCTCGCTTAGCTTTCCTTAGTTCTCTGTATCTCTAGATTATGTTGTTGGGGCTCTGCTGGTCAGTTTCTGGGTCTTCTCACCATGACCGTAATGAAAGTTTGATTTCATTCATTTTGTCAAGACAAAGTTACCTTCCTGTTTGGTCAACAGCAGTAGTGTTTACTCCCTCAGTACCATTTTGTATGATATGTTATCTTTATTTGTGACAAAATGTTTGACATTTGCCTTGAAAAGAAGCATTTTAACACATCCAGTTTCATTAAAAAAAAAAAATAGGATGTTTGTTTTATCAATATTGTTCATGTCATTTGGAAAGGGTAGCTTCTGTGCTGTCCAATTTTGGCATGCAGTTACCCCTTCACAAAAAGATATTTTGTTTTAATATTCAACCTTTTCAGCTCGAACATCTCTGAAAGACCTCCTGTTCTCATCAGTCTAGGGAACCTGAAAAAATAAAACCACCTTCCTTGCTCTTGCTTCGATATCTATCCTTCATTTACCTTGCCAAATATCCAATAATTCTTAAATAGCACAAGACAGCCTTGTTGTCTTGTGCACATTGAGGGTGCTTATGTGGAGCACCAAAACGTTTACACCACTTTTTGATGAAAAAGGAAACCGTCTGTATATTTGCTGCATTCTTTGTAAAGGTGAATAAGTAAATATGAACACCAACTCTCATATACAGCTTTACAATGAATAAGTAGATCGTTTCCATTGCCTTGGGTTATCTTTGTAAAGGTGAATAAGTAAATATAAACACCAACTTCCAAGTAGCACAATTTCATCTGTTGACATGTTTTCCACTATGCTGTATTGTTTTCAATTCTCGAATACAACACTGTCAGGTCAAAAGCTGTTGGTTGATGTGGGAACAGTGAGTGTTTATTAGTTATATGTTGTGGTTGATTTTATATTGATGTGTGCTCCTTCTATTTTTGTAACAGCATTTTATTGGACAATAGCATTTTCACAGTTCTTGATTGATCAGATGGTGAAAAGGTCTATCAGTTATTCTGTTGCTAATCTGTGATTTTAGGGTTGTGTGAGAAAATCAGGAGATGCTTGTGCAAAAGTGTTTTAGTTTAACACCTACAAGCAAAGTAAGAGACAGATAATCAAGATAAAACACCTGTGGAGTTGCAATTATGAACTCTAGCATTCGGGATAAGAGATGATGAGATCTTTATAAATTTCCATGAATAGATTTAGGACATGGCGCATTGCGAATTCTAGAAGAATTGCTCTTTCAACTCACAAAAAGTTACCAAGGAATATGACTTTACAATAAGAAACTACATATATGACCTAGAATTTCTAGTCTCTGTCCTTTTTCTGTTAGTACCAAATCCTTGATATGTTTTAAACCATCCGTTTCTTTACAGCATGCTCATTAGATGAGCATCTAAATTTTGCAGGTGGGTGTTTGTTATTTTATGATTTATTAGATTCATTTGGTGTTGAGTTGTGTCTGTTGCCTTGGGTTTCTCTTTGTTCCAAGTTCGTTAATATATATTCAAATAGATTTAGTATTAATAAGGTGTTGAATATGTACGATTGAGATATTACAACCTACATAGCAATTACATAAGTTATCAAGTGCATGGCTTTTTGAACTCCAGAGAACATATCTTTCCAACTCATTGTTAAAATGAATTTGATTTAGGCTAGATGAGGCCGGTTTAGGTGTGAAGAAGTATGGCACGAAAATAAATACCATCCAAATAGTAATATGGAAGTTTTAAGGTGTCACATTTGGAACTCTGGGGAATGTATCTTATCTATTGATTCAGTCTAGTATGAAATATGGAGTTCCGGAGAAGTGACGAAGGAAATAATTGATGAAGAAAGGAAAGTGCTACATAATTGGCAAGTCATTACTATACTGGTAAAATACCATTCTTATAAACTTTTTTGATGTAAGTGACAAGCTCAGCTACATTTACATAGAAGTTGTAACACAATTGCATGCTTTTAATGGTGCAACACTCTATGTACATTGCTGCTGGTATCAATTGTTTAGCTTTTGTTGAATGTTTTGGGTGGGATAATAAGACATGTAGAGAAAACATGGTTGGACAAGACCCTTTCACAATATTGTGATTCTGGTTAACAATATTCCCAGAGGTACTGAATATCTTGGGTTGTTATTTGGTTTCAAAAAAATCTTGTTTGGCTATGTGATTGAAAGGAATGTCATGTTTATCTTCAATCTGTATTTACTGATGTGCAAATAAATTTTGTACGTAGTACTCTCAAGTTGTGTGTGCCTTTTAAAGAACTCTTTTACTAAGTACTATAACATCAAAAGTGGTATCTGCTTAAACATGATGTCTGGGGGCCCCATGCAGCCGGGGGTGGGGTGGGGACACTTCTGAAAATCTTTTTACATAGCTTTCAATTTCATGCATGTCCCGATTTGCTCTTACAGGATTTTCTGATTTTTCCATAGGTGTCACAAGTGTGGGAGGTTCCAGTCTCAGTGCTTCTGAAACTCACTATTCCCCAAAGTTCACCTTCCGACTGGAGCAGATTTTATCAGTCTGCAAATATAGCTCTTTGTCCTCTTGCCTTTTTATATTCATGTCGATCCTTCATGCCTTTGAATCATCCGGTTGCCTTTCTTCTTTCGAATACCCACATTCCTCTTTGGTTATTAGTCCTTTGTGGAAGCTGCTCTTTAGCAACTGTTCATTATATTGTTGAGAAAGAGCCTCCAAAAACTGAGCAAGTGCCTATAGTACTTGTAGCTTTTTTGATGAGTGTATTCTGGATCTCAACTGTTGCTGGCGAGCTCCTGAATTGCCTTGAAGCTCTAGGAACACTTCTGAAATTGCCCCCAGCCCTCCTTGGTCTGACAGTGTTAGCATGGGGCAACTCAGTCGGTGATCTAGTTGCTGATGTTGCAGTTGCAAAAGCAGGCCAACCCGCCATGGCAATGGCTGGATGCTTTGCTTGTCCTATGTTTAACATGCTTTTCGGGCTTGGGACAGCTCTGGTTCTACAGACAGCAAATGTTTATCCCGGGGCATATGAGCTCCGTTTCCACATAAGCATTGTGGTCGCCTTTGTCTTCTTACTTTTGAGCTTGATGGGATCATTGTTGATAGTAACTTGGAATAGATTCCGGGTTCCAAGATTCTGGGGCTTCTGCCTTGTCGGACTCTACGTTGTTTTCATGGTAATAAGCCTCATAATTGCAAAATTCTCTATATGATTCTGAAGAAGGAAATGACGGCGCCACACTTATAAGCTTCTTCGCTGCATCCATGCTGGTACGTGATTTTCTTGAGACTTATTTCTGTTGGTCAGAAATTCTACAGACGATGAAATGAGCAATGGAATTGAGTTCTGACATTATCTACTACAAGATTATTGATCCTTGAAAAAGATTTAAAAGAAAAGCTGCAGTTGTTATATGTCCCTATAAGTAGAGAATTAGGATATATTATTTCCACAGTTTCCGCCTGATTTGTATATTGTTGGATTCACTTTCTTGAAATTCTACACAGCTAATTCTTTATAATATTATCTTTTCCAGTTTCTCTCTGCAAATTTGGATGCCAAGTGAGCCACTGGGTTTCACTCCTCACATGCATTTTTCTTTGCCTTGCATTTTTCAATTGTAGCCAGCCCACCCCACCCCACCATTCAATGAATATTTATTTGTATGTATTTATTCATGAGTAGTTTTCACTACCTCTTTTGAGGAAATTGAAGGGATTAATCGTTTACAGAACACATAATTTGGTGTGTGTTGATGTGTCATTTCTTTTGAATACTAGCTGAATTACTGGTGTATTATTGCATGAGAGTTTGATTAAAAAAAAATGAATTGAATTTATATTTAGTATGCTTTGAAGTATAATATCTAAATTAATTATGAGGATAATTTTTAAGCAAGTTAAAAGTCTTATTTATCTTATTATATGACTATGACAGCTTTTTCAGTCCTATAACTTTTTTCATTGGTCCCTAATTTTATTTTTACTATTTTGATTTCTATATCATTTTTCAGGTGACCGATAGGTATATATATATTTTTTATGTTTTCAAGGCAATGGTGAGACTTTTTTCATTTTAACTTTAAATTTGGTAAGAGTCCCCATATCAAAAATTAATTTTACCCATTTGCAAAAATTATTAATATATCTGATACAAAAATTAATACTTCCTGTTAACATTATTGTTCCAAGTCAGAGACCAATGGATGGAACATCGAAACTCAAGTGGTTATTATTATTATTATTATTAAAAAAGGAATCAGTAATTAATGTATTCCTCATATTTAAAGAAATTTATAATTTTCATATTTTTAATTTAAAATTTAGTTTTCAATTTTTAATTTGTATAAAATTAAAGGGGTTTTTTTTTAATCTTTGTTTAACTTATTAAATTATACTACCTCTATTTCATGAAGATAGTTTAGGTTTTTTTTTTTTTTTTTTTTTGTTCTAAATTTTAGTCTAGTTTCTTTTTTGAAGAGAGGTAATTATGGATTAAAAGATTAAATTATCATCTTTAATTTTTTTTTATATCTACTACTTTCAATTCCAATAAATTGAATATAACATATAAAAGTAAAATTATCTTTAAAAATGATTACATTAACTGTACTAGCTAACTTTTCTTAATATATATATATAAAAATATATAAACTATCTTTATGAGGTAGAAGTAATATTTATAATTGATATTGATAGAGGGACCAAATGCGTTAAAGAAAGGATAAATCTTTAAAATTAAGAAGTCATTTTAACTTGTGGTATGTAATCTTTTTTATTTATTTTAAATCAAAGCGGCGGCTATTAGTCGAATTTTAATTAAAAATAAAATGGACATTTAATTACAAATATTTTAGGAAACAGAGAGATTTGTTCTTGGGACTCTACATTTTCAAGTACAGCCACTGTGATGCAAAAAACTTAAGTGTGTTCCTAAAATATTAATTGCTTTGTAATTAAAATGTATTTGCAAATTAAAAAGAAATTAAGAGAGACATGTGAGTTTTATATTTCTATATAAAAAAAGTATAACATAAATTGTGGATGAGAAGATTTCATATATAAAGTAATATTAAATTATTACTGGAACAGGAAAAAGATATCAACTATCAAGAGTGATAAATTTTTCTTTTTTAATCTTTTCATTCTATCAAAATATCAAACATACCCCTATTTAATCATTATGGTAACAAATATTTTTGTCAAAAGGCTTTTTTTTAAATGTGGTTGGAGCAAATATAGGACGCACGGATCAACAAAACTTTGACTCATATAGGTAGGATCATGGTATTTGGCAGTCAGTCTATGCCGAGGGCTAATTTTGTTTGTTTCTTAACCCTGCCTTTAATTTAAATTCAATGTTTGCTTTGCTTTCATATCAAATTTAAAGAGTTATTTTGACTTTAATTTAATTTACTAAGTTATCATTTGATTGTTGTTAATTAGTGGTAAAATGTTTGTGGCATTTAAAATTATTTTAAATTCAAGAATTGTTTGTATGATTTTAAATTTCAAACTAACTTTCATTGCTTGCGTAATGCGCATGTATTTTCTGATACATAATATTAAAATATTTAGAAATTTCAATGATTCAAGTTTTGTTTGTGTAATATAACAAAAGTAACATTATATTTTTTTAAAGGAAGAATTTTGTAACTATATTTTTTTCCTCTTTCTGAAATATGAAAAGATGAAGAAGAATGCTAGAAGGTATTTGTTTTGGTTTTGAGTTTTTGAGAAGTTTGGAAAACTCTATTGATAGGATTGAATACTTTAAATATATAATCCTTCCGACAATGGTTAATTAATCATAAATTAAAAAAATAATGTTTGTTAAATATAAATATTATATTTATTAAATATGAAAGGTTATATATGAAAGATTAAGTTTATTAAATATGTAAACTATAATCATTAAAAAATAAAAAAAATAGATGATTGTTTGAGATTGATAGATTTCAAATTTTTTGAACATAGTTGATTTCGGGATCTATACCAAGATAGTATGAATGTATGGAATCTTTCTAGAATGTATGTAGTTTATATATTATAACAAATTTGTCTTACTTTTATATGGGTAGTAGATAATAGATAAGAACTTAATACACTTTAAGTAGAAAAGTAAAGTGTGAAATCTTGTGCAATTTGTTTGAGTGCGATTGGAAGTGATCATACATTAATTGGTAACGTTAATTTAAATAAAATATCAAAATACTAAAATATACGCTATGTAATTAAAATATGTAATTATCAAAATATCACCAATTTTTTTTAGATAAAAATATGTTATTATAAATTTCATAATATAATATATTGGTATAGTTTCTGGACTTGGATAACTATAAAAGTCATATATAAATATTTTTACAATTATAGCTGTTCGCTTATATATATTATTTGCCATAGAATATGATATCATGATTGAAAATTATGGATTATTTAATTTAAATGAACAACTTTAAATTTAGTAGAGTTAGGATGTAAAAATTAATTTTACCCTACTTCAAAATTATTAATGTATTTGATTCATGTGTCTTTAGAGTTTAGTTTGTAAAAATATTTTTGTAAAAAAATTAAAAGAAACCTTTGTATCCTTTAAAATTCATTAAATTAAATAAATTGTTTGTTTAATCTTAAATTTAAAATATAATGATGTTTTGAAAAATAAACATTTAATTTTCAACATTATTTATGATAAAAAGTTGTTTAAAGTTGTAGATGAATAGCCAACTAATGTGTATTTCAATAATTAATACTCCTCAGTAACTTATCCAATAATAATTGTTGTTATTAATTTTGAATTTATATAAAATTAAAGAGTGTTTTTTTTTCTTAGTTTAACTTATTCAGCTATATTTTATTATTTATGCAGATAGTAATAAAAAAAATGAGTTAAGAAATAATATGTCCTTATATTTATGGAATCATTTTAATTAGTGGTGTGTTAATTTTTTAAATCAAAGAGGCTATTAGTGAAATTGTAATTAAAAAAATAAATATATTTTTTAGAAAATGGACATTTAATTTCAAATACTTCAGAAAATGTAGAGAATTGGTCTTGGAAGGTAAAGGTTTCTAGATTTTCCAATACACCCCTACCATGCAAAATACTTAAATGTGTACGTAAAATGCCAGCTGCCTTTAGGGTCGAGATCAGATGTGTGAGTTTTTTATTTCCATTAAAAAAAAAAA
>JAWZTD010000048.1:4127569-4140809 GCA_035221335.1 Echites panduratus
AGGTCAATGTCCCCAGGCGGCGCCAAAAATTAGGTTTTAAATGGACATGATTTCCGGAGGGGTCCACTCTCTGCAATACTTACTGCAATTAAATTTTTTTATAAAAAATAAAAAAAAAGTCCCATCCCATCACAACTTGTCATTGTTTTGTTTTGTTTTGGTTTGGTCCCTCTCCCTCAAAACTCAACTACTACTTTACTACTAATTCACTGTCCATAATTGGAGTGCTGAGCTGAGCTGAGGACCCCACCTCTGGAGTACGGACACAGTACCCGGTTTAAGTTACCTTTCTACCCTTTTGAACTTTAATTTAACTACATTAAAAAATTAATTAATTAATTAAACCTTGATACTCTTTTGTATTGTAATTTGTAATTTTACTAAATAAAAAATATAATATTTTCTCCATCCAAAGATAAATATTAGATAAAAAAGAGGGATTTTATATTAAAATTTTAATTACTTTTAGAAATAAAATATTTAAATTCAGACTAATCAAAATAGAAATGGATACATTACAAGAGAGAGGGAGGAAGGGAGTATAATATTTTTAAATTTTAATCGGAGTGCAATAACTTTAAATGTGAAAAGAAAGTAGTATTAAACTAAAGCTTGAGTGTCTAATAAAAATAATTATTACTGATGTGTTGTCCTTAGAATAATACCTGGCAAAGGCCTTTTCCCCTAATCCACCCCAGTTCCTTCTAAAAGTTGGTCAAAAAATTAATAAAAGAAAGTCTGATTATCTTCTTACTTTTTATCTAAAATATGTCAAAATCGGGTTCCACCTCCTAAATTGTTTTAATGTATAGTGGAATGAGGATGCATATAATGAGGTGAATTCATTTATTTATTTATTTCTTTACTAGCTTTTCTGTCTTTTGCACCTTTTCCCTTAATTTTATTATTATTACTACTTCCTCTTTTGCATATATCGATCCATCTTCATTGATTTCTCTCCTTTCAATTTATATTCCATACAAAACCATAGTTTCACATCCACTCAATGATGTACCTTTCAGGAAAAACTATACATCAAAAAAAAAAAAATAATAAACAAGATAGTTACCCAATAATCTATAATGTACAATATCTATGCAAAATCAAACTTAAAGTGAATGCATACATACATACGACGAAAGACCAGAGTTTTAAGAGAAAAAAAAAAGGCAAAAAAAGAGAAAGGGTCAGTCTTCTAGGTAAAGTGGAAGCAATTATACTTCTTGTTGTGAGGTTGAGCTTCTTTTTTCTTCTTTTGATATGTCATCTCATTTCCATGGCTGGTACACTGACGGACGAGTTGTTCAACAAATCTGAAGGGATGGGAAGAAGCAAAAACCTTTTCCTTTTGCTGACAACAATCTAAACATAACATAACATAACATGACCCATCCAGACAGACAACCTTGGGATCACAAACTGATTCCTCTCTCCTTTTACTTTATCTTCATTCTAAGAGAGAAACAAAAAAAAAAAAACAAACATGTTTCCTGCACACAGGACATATTCCTACACTTTCTTGACTCAATCCAACATCTCCCCTCCAGAACTCAAATATACAGTCAACAATTCTGCTAAAAGCTTTACTTCTCCAGCAAATATTCTCACTCTTTTCTACTATTTTGCTTCTCTTTTTTTATTTTCCTGGAGGTGACCAGGGCCACGATGGTAATTTTATGCCAAAAGCACATTATGAAACCATACCCCAATTATCCACATCCTTGTAGCAATTTGTCATCTTAGTTACATGCTTAAATGTATGATGTAAAAAATCAGAAGACTATATTATATATTTCAGGAGCACAACAAGTGAGTAGTTGGAAAAATCAGATAAATATGAATCAAATTTTACTATTTATCCACTATAGACAAACTCTCCTGTATAGAGCACAGACGATACCCAAGGATTGAGGGATTCCACACCACTCAAATAGCAGCTGTCTGTCTGGATTCTTGTATCTTTTGTACAATTTGTAACATCCATGGCAAAGCCCGTCTTAAGATGACGCTGGGAAGAAGAAACAAAAGTAAATGATTGGGCGGTGGAACATACCAAATGGTCATTGAAGAGATAGATTTAGAATGAGGAAGAGAATTCCATTAGAACGAAATCAACATTCTTCTAATACCTTCATCGACCTTAATCTCGAGGAGTTCCTCAATTGGTTGCCGGCATATCGGGCACTTATTTGATTGAAGCCTCAATTCTTTTGCACACTCACTGCACATACACTGAAAAGCAACAGGATTGTTCACATTCTACCAAAACCAAGACAGAGACAAAGGAAACAACAGCAGGCAAGGAAGAGACCGTTGATGAACCACTACTCAGAAACACAACCTAATAAAGTTGGAAATTTATATCAAGGATCATGTCCGTGTGGATATCGAGGGTTGTAAATCAGACATAAAAGTAAATCCCCCCCATCCCCCTTTTTCTTCTTCCCCCTTTTTTATAAAACTGAACTGTACAATACTTGAGCCCCGATCAGCTTTAAGCTCATGCCCCCAAAACTTAAAACACTCTTGCAAACTACACCTTAATGCTAAAAAAATGAATACTGTATGGCAATCTATCTTGTATATAGAGTCAAATTGATTAGCCATATCGTGGTCCCTAAATAAGACAGTTGCAGCTAAGAAACCACGGTGTCCACGGAAGGAAAGCTAATTATTAGAATATAGCTAGTACTTCAAGAGGAAGACATTATAAATTGAAGAGAAAAAGGCAGGAATGTTACCATATGCCGACATGGCAAAACTGCTGTGTCCTTTGGCTCTGTCATGCAAATGACACATTCTTTTCCTGAGTCCTTGTCATTAATAACTTCGTTTGAATTACTGATGCCATAGATTTCTCTTAGCTCATAGCGAGTTCCATCAACCCACAAAATCTGCTTTATTACTTTGACTTGGAACAGGTCCTCGCTATTTTTCTCTATTACAGCCTGAGTGATCTGTGCATTTGCAGATGGATTCAGTATTTCATCATTGGATTCTTCGAGCATCACTTTCGATGAAACACTTGATTCTGTTGATATCACTAGAGGAAAAACATCTCCGCCAGCAGGCTTTGATAAGTCATCAATGTCAAAGAAACCAAAGTCTATTCCACTTCCGGAAGGCTGGCAGAACTTCTGGCCCAATCCTTTTTGGAATGGGATTTTCATAGGCACGTACATATCGGGATACACTGGGGTGAATGTACAGTTGTCCCCTTCCTTTGCAAAATAGAAAATTGTGATGCTGCAATGCAAGATAAACCGGGGAAAAATTTTCATGAAGATTCTAGGAAGATATGTACAACAGGAATGAGAATTCAGATTAAAAATTTATGAGCAATACCACAAATGCAAAAATGGACAACCATTCTCAAAGAAAATAAATGCAAATTTTACATACTTTAGCACCAAAATTCAATTTACAAGCATATTCCTGATATTTCAACATCTGAAACACAAATTTAACAATTGCTCGACAGCACAAAGGATATACATGAATTGAGGATACCATAACTCATGTCCTCAACTCTCAGAAGTACAATTGGCTATGACATTAAAATTCACATTCAAACCAAGAAAGTGGTAGGCAATGGAGTGAAGTACTTCTTTAATATTTTGCAAACAGGAATCATAAGACCAATGAACAAACCTCTAAATGAAGCTTGCAGAAGCACGGATCTTCAAATTGAACTATTATGCAAGAATCTATATATGTCATGTTAAGAGGAAATCTGACAGAAGTTATTTATTTGTAAAATAGTAACTGAAAAGGCTGTTTCTAGTCTTTGCAACATAATTCAGGACCATCCTTCTCTACCCCTCAAAATCTCTTATGCATCAAAAGGAGTAAAAGGGAAGACAAATTTTAAAATTCAAATCCTTCTACAGGCTTCATGCACAGACTAACAAATGGATGGATGCCAGATAAGATCAAGAAGAAAAATTCAGATGCTTAGAGCAAAGCAGATCTTTAATGCAACCACAGGGATTCTTTTCACCTTTTTCCATTTTCTGTGCAGTTTGGAGATTTGTTAAATTCAGTGAATTGTAAGAGAAAAAATGAAAACTCATGCTACTTAGGAACGACATTCTCATATAGCATAATACCTGACAAGAATGAGGAATTTGGTTCCAATATAATGCAAAACCATTACTAATGAAAACAGAAATACTCAGAGTAAGTCCTTCAGTCATACGCCTCAGCTCAGCAATAAACAGTCAACAGTATTACTTTCTTCCAAAGGACAATATATACACAGCATCATACTCCTTGTCAAAGGTAAGAATATTTAGACTACTAGTATACAGAGCAACCCCGAATTATGATTTATGCGATAAGGTTATTGAGCCTCAAGTGATTTTGAAACCTAGAAAAATGAACATAGCTCAAGGCACAAGAGTTAATTAAAATTGTAGAATATTAGATCAACCTGCACTATTCAGCATCACACATCATAACAATAATGCATGTACATGGTAATGGGAACACTTTTCTAAACAAGCAATGCAAAAGCAGCAAATTTACCAATCTTCAATA
Organism: Echites panduratus; assembly: GCA_035221335.1. Classification (NCBI taxonomy): domain Eukaryota; kingdom Viridiplantae; phylum Streptophyta; class Magnoliopsida; order Gentianales; family Apocynaceae; genus Echites; species Echites panduratus. Next base: position 4,132,109 of record JAWZTD010000048.1, read on the forward strand.
AACACCAGGTTTAATGTCTAATGCAACAGTCAAAAAGCAAGGAAGAATACGGCGTTATTTTGAAAATTTACATAAAATGGAAACTTAAAACTGACTTGACATTCAATCATCATTTGTTTCATTTTCAGAAAGTGTACATGGGTCAAGGCCTACAGATCAAAATCTTCATCCAGCAACACTTTAATAATAAGAGGACAGTGCTCATTGAAATTGATAGATATATAAGAGGATCGGAGCTAAACCCTCTAAAGAGGCTTCAAAGATTCTTTTCACTTTGCCACGACAACCGTATACCCATCCCCAACAATCAGAACTACTTTGGAAGAACAATATTTCTTTAGATTTGAACAAATTCCCAATGACTTGATATTTCAAGTCCCTATTTCTGCATTTCTATAGTAGGAAACAAAAGGAAATTCCAAAAATAAAAGGAAGCAGAGCACAAGAATGACAGCGACCAAGAAAATACAAGAAACCTCAACTTTCAGGTGTTTCCTGTTGCAAATGATGTTATTTTGCCCTGAAATCCCTTTGAAGGTACTTGGTCATCAGATGATAAATCTCACCTAGTACAAGCTTAACTTTGTATAGTAATCTGAATTTACTGAGTAACAGACAACATATTATTAGAATAAAATTCAAAAATAGCTATTAATCAAATATAATAATGAAGGTTAAGCCTTGTTAGCTTAAATGTAAGTAGCAATACTTGGTACTGGCCGGTGTCAAGTTCGAGACATGACGAGGATTGAAGGGGTGCCACTATTGATGTTCGAGGGGAGGGGTATATGGAGGGTTAGGGGAGGGATGGGTGTAAAAAAAAAATAGGAGAAAGAAAATATATAATATTATATATATATATATATATATATATATATAAAATAATGAAGGATGATTTATAATTACATATCAGATCCTAGAGGACTTGATCCAGGCTAACCATAAACTGTTATTGATAATATTTAAATAGCATCTATTTCCTAAACAAGCTGCCAGAGATCAACAGAACGACAATTAAACAAAATAAACCTTTCATGATTTAGTTAACATCTCCAAATTTAACAGAGATGTCTAAAGAGAAAAATATAGAATCAGCAGGAAAACATGTTAAAGAAGATAGAAGCATGATGCAGATATATTTATAGCCAACAACTCTAACAATGCTTACGATACAGAAAATCCTGCACAGGATGGTATAGTACAAAAAGGATCAAGCAAAAATGAATCAAGGTGAACCAACAAGCCAACTGTGTTTCTATCCCTCATCCACTTTGTACCAAAATCACTTTCACCACTGACTTTATGCAGAAGACTATTATGCCTAGAGTTTTTTGACAGTGTTAATGTCTTTCTTTCAAGAATATTTTGAAAAGAATTTCGCAATTGATTTGATAAGGAAAAGAGGAACTTGTCTTCATGGAATAACTGATGAAAAGGCAAAAATGAAATGCAAAAAGAAAGAATAACGTTTGTGATCTGCAGAGCAAGATTAGTGATCCTCACCACTCTATCCAATAACCATTCAATTCTCCATCAATCAAACAGTCCTAGGCAGCTAGGGAAATATGCACTGACTCTTGTCATCCAGCCAGTTTGGGAGAGATGATTTAGAAAAGAAAAGAAGGGAATTGAGAAGAATATGTGTAAAATTGATTTGTTCGGGAGTTTTTCTTTTTGGGGAAAAAAATAAAAGAAAAGGAAGGGGAAAGCATCACCCTACAGCAGATTTGGCTTCACCACTTTTGGAAGGAAAGCGGCAAACTTCACAATTGTATAAAAATACATTTTTAAAAAATTTGTATTCTGCCCATAAAAAGACAGTAAAACAACTTTTGTCTTAACTCTCATTTTGGGTGGGTTATTATGGTAAAAACAATCCATCATTCCATTTCTCTCCAAACTCCCAAACAACTGTTATTTTCTCTCTTAAAACTCCCAAAACAACTTTAGATGCATATCATGTCAGCTTCTCTTCTCTTCTTTTCTCATAACTTAAGCTTTCTTTTCTTTTCTCTTCTCCCCTAAATTCCCAAAACTAGTGGGAAAGGTGAATTATCAAATGACTATAATGTTTATAAGGATAAGGACATGTAAAATTTTAGGATTTTGGAAAATAAATCGTTCTCTCATCTTATTAACAAAGAATTACATGTACATAAGATACCAAAACGGTAACAATATACCAAATAGGTAACTACTAATCAAACTAAGATTAACTTAATTCATTATAATCCTATCTATAATACAATAATTAATCTAATAGTCAACACTCCCATTCAAGTTGATGCATAAATATATATACATGCCCAACTACATGAAAACATCAGCAGAGGAAAACCAGAAAGCAGTGGAGGAACTAGAGAATGCGTGTGCTCATAGCAAACAGCTATAGGATGAAATGGCAAATTTCTTCTAAAGTCTAGAGAACCCATTACCTTATTTTCAATCATTGTCATTGAAGAGACCCTCAAGAAGAAAACACAACGTCCATGCCAAATTAATGTAAGAAAACATCAGCGTCGGAAAGTCGGAAAGTAGTGAAGGAACTAAAGAAGGCACATGTTCGTAACAAAGGGCAGCAGGATGAACATGCCTAATTTCTTCTAAAGTCATAGAGAGCCCATTACCTTAAGTTCAATCATTGTCATTGAAGAAACCCTCAAGAAGAAAACACAATGTCCATGCCAAATTAATGTATGAAAACATCAGCTGAGGAAAGTCTGAAAGTAGCGGAGAAACTAAAAAAGGCGCATCCTCGTAACAAATGGCTGCAGGATGAAGATGCCTGATTTCTTCTAAAGTCATAGAGAGCCCATTACCTTATTTTTCAATCATTGTCATTGAAGAAACCCTCAACACGAAAACACAATGTCCAAGCGAAACAGAGAGCAATAAAAAAATGCAAAGTGCATAAACCCAAGATCAGCGATGGAGGACTGGAGTGGGCTTGAGGAAGCGCAACAACTTGGAGAAGCGTCATCTTTGGAAAGCTGTTAAGAGTAGCCACAAGCGTCCGCGCGTGTAAGAATGTCATGGTCAAAAATCAGTGTATAACAACCATGTGCAGCCGCTGAAAGTGGCCGGATGATGGTTTCGGGCCTAACTTTTGATGGGCATTCCGATGGTGGCGGCTGTGACATTGGATGAAGGAGAAAACTAAACCTCTTAAAAGGCCAAAAATGGCAAAAAACCCTAGGTAGCTACAGACCTGTAATAGGTAGCAAACCTTTGGACACGAGAAGAGAGAAAACTCATCCTCAACCTTTAGGCAGTTGAGGGATAATAATTAACGAATAAAAGGTAGCCAAAAAAACCCTAAGTTGTAGACGAAGAATACTCAACCTTGAAGGGCAACAAAACAACCTTAGGCTGTAGGGAGAGAATACTCGACCTCAAAAGGCAACCTGGCTCTGATACCATTTAGGAGAATAAATCTTTTTCTCATCTTATTAACAAAGAATTACATGTATATATATAAATTTAAGATACCAAAATGGTAACGATACCAAATAGGTAACTACTAATTAATCTAAGATCAACCAAACCAACTATAATCCTATCTAGTATCTACAATAAAGGACAATAACAGGTTAGGAGAGACTTTCTGAGGGGAAGGGCGATAACTATGTAATGGAATCATTTGCCTGTTCGGTTTTTTTATTTTTATTTCTTTTTCGGAATAAAATATAAATGTATGAGTGTATGTATTTTCAAGTTTCTCTTTTTCTGTGGAGGAACTTCTGAAATGGCTTGCCCGAGAATTACAGACAACAGCATTTCCGCTTGTCACCAAAATCACCTAGAAGTTTTCGGGTTTCAGTTTTGAATGAAAGAGAATTTTTTAACCCAACACCAATGAAATGACATTTTGTAGATACAACAGAGGTCTACTACTTCAAGGGCTCAATTGAAGACTTGCACTATACACTTCATTTTAAGGCTAACTAGAAGTTCCAGTGTACCTCATCAGATGCTCTATGCAACCTCATACAGATGAAATAACTGGAAATTTGAATTGGATACAGAATCTTACTTGATGATGGAAGCTTTCGTTCATCCTCACCTTTTGTCAATTAAAAATCAAAGAACTGAACGATTACGTCCTAGAGTTTCTCAGTCTTTCATCAGCTTTTGACAAGAAAGTGGTCAACCATATAGAAAAATAAGCATATACAATAACTGGAAATTTCAATTGGATACCATTTCCAACTTTGTGATGGCAGTTTTTACCATCTTGCTCTCTCTCAATCAATTAAAGCTTTTACAACTAGGGTATTGGATAGGTCCTTTTATTTTTATGGACTTTGACAATGGTGCTTAACCATGTAGAAAAATTAGCAAATGAAGCAACTAGAAATTTCAACGGGATACCAAATCTAACCTGACGATGATGGCAGCTTTGTTCTCTCTCTCACACACACACACACAAAATGCTATATATATATATGTATATTTATTGAGAAATTAAAATGTCATACATGCAGGTAATAAGAAGTCTATATTAACTTATACCCAGCATTTGTGAATACCACTGCCAGGCTCAATCAGTTTCTTCATGAAGCTAAAATTCCTGAGAATTCAGCAACACGCTACAAATTTTTGTTACATAAGAAAAATCTACGGATACCATATATAGATTTTCTTATAAAATCGCAAAACGTTGCTACTCAACCTAATGACATCTAAACATGCACCACTTTAAAATCACCTATCACTACATTTGGATTTCATGGTATAGAGCACACGTGACAATGTTTCTTGAACATTTAATTTTCTTTTTTTGTGGTGTACGCGATGCCTATTTCTCAGAAGGTTTTTGTTTTTTGTGTATGAAATTGCCGATACATGCAATATACTTTCTAGCTGTTTTGATCAGTTTCTTTTCACATAATAATTCTTAATTTACTAGGGTGCCTAGAAATATCACATTGATGTCATCCACTTCCACATGACTGATTATCAATTTTCTTCACACAGGAAAAGGATGATCTATTACGTTCCCAAGGAACCATCATAAAAGAAAATGCAATTGAATCAAGACTAAGAATCTCTTGAGTTGGAAAAGTATAGCAACTTTAACAACAAATCCCAACTGGAAAAGTGCTCAGTGAAACCTTTAGTTTAGAAGAAATAACCTGACTACTTAATCAACTACGACAAGAAATTGTGCCCCATATTAGCATTCCTTGTCCACAATAGAAGCCGCTCAATAGTTTAATGAAGCAACATACTGCAGATTAGCAAATTCAGAAACAAAGAAACCCCCTAAAACTAGAATCTAAAATCAGAACTCAATGACAGCACAACTTAGAGATCCAGACATATCTAGTTTTGGTTCCAAAATTAAACACAGTGGAAAAATTTCAATACCTTCCGTCCACCAAGGCATCAAATGTGAAGGAAACCAAATGACAATCTCTATTAACCTCATCCACTTCAAGCCGTATAGTATCCTTATGAACATTCACATCATTCTTAATCTTCTTAGCACTCTGATGATCAACATAAGGCGCCGGTGCTGGCAGAGGCAACGGCGCAGGAGGAGGCAGCATCATAGCAGGAGGAGGCCTGAACCACCCATTCCCATGCCCAACATAATATGGATTAGGATAATTCGGCTGAGCTCCCATCATATTCACGGGTCTCGAATAGTTACCATAATTATAACAATAGTTACTGTTATAGTAAGAAGACGAGGTGCCATAGGGTTGCGTAGCATAGGCAGGAGCAGGAGCAGGAGGCGGAGGATGAGGAGGATGAGGATGAGCCTGAGGCGGTGGCAGGGATGGATGTGGAGCGTTGGCTGCAAAAGCATAGCTCGGTGGGAGGGGTGCTGGCGCCGAAGATGAATGGGGTGGAGGCAGAGGATATGGTTGAGGACGGTGGATATGGTGGTGGTGAGGGTGGTGGTGGGGGTGGTGGTGGTGCGGGTGCTGTTGCCGTTTACTCCATAGGAGTCCCATTTTCTGGAGTAAAGAATTTTCCAGAGGAAGGAAGTTACGGTGGCGCGTGAGAGAACCTTGAAAATTAAAAATGGAAGAAAACTTCACAGGGAAGAGGGGAATTAGAAGCTGCAGAAAAGTGAAGGGCCCACGCGGTCTGTCAGCGATGTTAATAAATAATAACTTAATAATCAATACTCATTAATATATATAATTAACGAGAAAAGAACAGAATAGAATAGTATGAGGAACATTGTTGAATCTATGTCTTAAAAGAGTTCACGGTATCCTATTACAAATTGTGTATCACTATTTGTCGCTCCAAGAAAAATTTAACATATATATTCTTAAAATATTAATTAATTTTAGAGTTTAGTTTATATTTTTAATATTTAATATATAAAATATATTAAAAAATAAAAATTAAAAGATACGATTTATGATTTTTTATTAATATATCATTAATTTAATAAGAATTGATATATAAATAGAAGATTAGCTCAAAAAAACTAGATTTGATGAAGAAGGGGAAAAATGGAAATTGACTTGCATGGACTCAAATACTATTGTGAAGCTTGCTTTTGCCTGCCTCTAAGGAACAAAGGTGGAGAGTATTTTCCAAATATGTTCCTACAATCAAAGTAGAGAATTTCTCAGAAAGAGTTTGCAGAGAAAAAAAAATCCTTAAGAAATAAGATGGCTCGAGTAGTGGAAAACTTGGGAAAGAATTTACCTTCTCTATGGCATGGAAACATCTATGTATAAGAGTCTATATAGGGGCATATATATTATTTTGATAGTTGTCCAAAGGAGGGTATTTCCCTTGTGGTACTTCTTAATAAAGATTATTGATTGTTATAATACCGTAAGATTACCATTTGATCCAGACACATAAATATCTTTTATTGATATAATCGTTTATCCTAAAAAAAGTATTAGTTCGCATCTTGTTATCTTACTTGGGGTGTTCCTTGGTTCTTCCTTTCTCCAACATATCCCATTTTTATCGCGAGATCTTTGTTAGATTTCCAAAATTCTAATGAATCTCACTTGTGCAATCAGATACTTTTCCTAGACCTACCAAATGACCTAACAAGGTGTATTTTGTTTGGTCCTTAAGTTTGTGCCATATATTTATTGTTGTTCGATATTTATCTTTAATAAATTTTCTCCAATTTTTATTTTACTTTTTAGTCCCTTATTATTATTATTTTTTTGATAGTGTTGGTCTTTAAAATATTTTGCTTATTTGTTAATCTTCGATCATTTATAAACTACAATTTTACATTTTTATTAAAATTGATGGCAGAATAGATTATTGTCTCGCTCTAACTTTTATCTCATATTTTTCATCTCCAATTAATAAAAATACAGTCACAATCTTCGACAAAAACCATCTCAAACAAAAGCATACAAAACAACACCGACATTAGTGCAAGAAGCAAGTAAAATAATGTTCAAAACATATAATAACTATCCCACTATGTTGAATTTTTACCAAATTTCTATAAAAGGTCCAAAATTACATCTCAAAAATATTTTGAGGACAAGAAAGTTAATAAGAAATTTAAAATAAAATATCACCAAAAATAAATATTTTAATAATTTTAAATGAAGATTACAAAGAGTTAATAATGTAGATACTAAAATAAAAACGTCAATCAAAGTATTTCAAATTATAATTTCATTGTATTCCATAAAAGAAAAAAGAACATCTTCTGAAAATTTGTTATTGAAAAGAATCAACTTTTGAGATTTTTTTCAAGAGGAACATATTAAGTACCATGTTTTTGAAAGAAAAAAAATTTAAAGTAAATGAAAAAAAATAATTATAAAAATTTCAATAGTAACATATTTATATGTAAATTTTATTTAATGCAATGGTTAAAAGAAGTTTAAATTTTAAAAATTCACCTCTACATTTTACTTTTAAAAGTTACAAAGTATTATTCAAAACTCAAGAAAGCCGTACAAGTGGAGGAGATGCTTCCAAATATAAAGTAGCCAACTTAGAGACTCAACTTAAAATAACTTTTAATACAAATATTAATATTAGGTAAAACAAAATAATCTATGAATAACTTTTTGTTTCCCCAAAACCAAGCAGACCATGAAGCTACTTGAAATATGGTATGCCAAGGGATATTATGCCGAAGAGAGTCCCATTCCTTAGATTGAAATCAATTCAGACCGAACATATTTCATTGAAGAATTCATGATAAAAACTATGAGTCAATAAGTTATAACATATTTTCTTTATATCCTTATAATATTGAAGGTAATGAAGAGCATCCTCTTCTCGATGTCCACATAAATTATTGCCTAGATCCTTTTTCTCAGAAAAAAAAAGTTACAAAATATTATTGTAGAAAGTTTTATTAAATTAATAATTTATAACAGTGATCAAGTATGTTTTATCATTTATAAAATATTGATAAATAGATAAAATTAAAATTTATAAATTACTTCTTTTTATTGAATGCATTTAATTTTCACAATTTTATATTTTAAAAAAAATTCAATTGTTCAACAAAAAACTGTTATTATCTGAAATATAAAGAAAAAAAAAAGATAATTTAAATATAAATAATTTTATGTTTATGCGTATTGAAGGATTTTTCTCCCCGGGGACTTCTCCTCAATTTCTGCCTATCCCAGGACTTGCAAAAGCCCAGGTTCGTAGACTTGTCGTGCCATTCCCACCTCCTATTTCTTCTCTTCGAAGCTAGCCGATTCGTTCCCCAGAGCGGATTCGGTGT